>JAHWFP010026895.1:23253-45262 GCA_023313725.1 Lithobius niger
ACTGTGGAAAAATTGTCGTAGCTTAGCTCCTAATAAAAATATATAGTTTTAAATACCCTTGTTGGAAAATATACATCTTAATCTTTAATTTATTCTAATTACATCTATTAATCTCATTTAGAACTACTATTACGCCAGTTTGAAGATGGAACTTATAAAGTGATACAAAAATCAAACCGCTACATCGAAGATAAACTGCCGTAGCTTAACTTCTAATTAAATTAAATCGTTTTAATTACCCTTGTTGGAAAATATACATCTTCACCTTTCACTTAAACCTAATTACATCCATTTATCTAATTTAAAACGACTACTACATCAGTTTAAAAATGGACCTTATCGTAAAATTATTCAAAAATCAAAGCGCTACATCGTAGATAAACTACCATAGCTTAGCTCCTAATTAAAATGATTCGTTGTAATTCCCCTTGTTGGAAAATATACATCTTCATCTTTCATTTAAGCATAATTACATCTATTTATCTAATTTAGAACGACTACTGAACCACTTTGAAGATGAAACTTATCGTAAAACGACCCAAAAAATCAAACCGCTACATCGTAGATAAACTGCCGTAACGTAGCGCCTAATTAAAATAAATCGTTTTAATTACCCTTGTTGGGAAATATACATCATCACCTTTCACTTAAGCCTAATTACATCCATTTATCTAATTTAAAACAACTACACCAGTTTAAAGATGGACCTTATCGTAAAACTATTCAAAAATCAAAGCGCTACATCGTAGATAAACTACTGTAGCTTAGCTCCTAATTAAAATAAATCGTTTTAATTCCTCTTGTTGGAAAATATACATCTTCATCTTTCATTTAAGCCTAATTACATCCATTTATCTAATTTTGAACGACTACTACAATAGTTTAAAGATGGAACTTATCGTAAAACGATACAAAAATCAAAGCGCTACATCGTAGATAAACTGCCGTAACGTAGCGCCTAATTAAAATAAATCGTTTTAATTACCCTTGCTGCAAAATATACATCTTCACCTTTCATTTAAGCCCAATTATGTTAGTGGTTCTTAATTAGAATTAACATTGCAGCTGTTTAAAGTCAGGAATTATAATACACATGTGCGCTGTTGTATCTATAGCATACATAAATGGCCTAATAGAACTTTTACTGACGAATTTCGGTCAGAAGGGCTAATTTTACGAAAAATATGCATAGAACTTTTTCTTAAGGAAATTTTATTCTGAACACAATTGGTAACCGGTTTGTTTTCGATCGGATGAACGGTTTAGGCGCTAGAAGCAAAAATATGTTTTTTGGTCGCCATTTTTGGACGCCATCTTGAATTCCGGGCTTGCGAGAAGAAATTCGACTTGGCGCCGGGCAGATTCGGATTCAGCATGCCAAAATTAAGGTAAAACCGCCCGGTGTCAAAATGTCTCAACATTTGCCGTTGAAAGATATTTTTTGGGTTTTTTCTTCCAGTCGACTGTGGGTTATTGCGAGTTTGAAGTGATGGAAATACTTAACTACGAGCTGGTCTGGGTGTGTGGCATGCTAAGAAATGGTCACCCTAGTTCTGTGAATCTCTATTTAGAGCATCGTAAAAGCGCATACGCAGTTTGTTTGTTCGATGTGCTTAACCATTATTTTGAGAATCTCATAACTGCAATTGATTTACTACGTAGGTTTAATGTTGCAAATGTATGTGTTGTTGCTTGACATGCTCTCACAGTTCTGTATTTTCTGCTGATATTGCAGTAAAGTTTGTTGTTAGTTCTGTGATTGCGTGTGGTGGGTGTGATGTACTGATTGGTGAAAGAATGCGTTCATTCCGACTACTTCTGCCGTCCTGTGACGTGGACGAAACTGCAACGATGCATGCTGGGTAAGAGAATCACTATCTAGTGGCGTGTTACTACGATCGCTTGAATCTATTGATCGAATAATTTATGGGGCGGCTTAAGTCTTCCATAACTTCACTGTCAGTAAGTAAATAAATACGGATGTAAACCTATTTACGTTGCCTTTTGGACTAAATGTCAAACTGTGTCAGTGGGGAATTGAACCCACAACCTTTGAAACCAAAGGCCGAAGTCCTACCACTTACCCATACTGACATGCCTAATGTTTAAAAAAAGGAAACGTCGATAGGCAGCATTTAACACGCACACATATACATATACACATTCACTTTTCCAACTGCGACTGATTGGATATGCTTCTAGGGCTCATTTTGCTTTCCGTTCTATTTATTTCACTGTCATTGCTTAGGTTATAGCGCATTGCCTGAGGTGAATTTGACTAACCCCTAATCCGCTGCCGTTAGCCAGCGTAGCCGAATATATATAGTAAGCCGATTCTTGGCCGGAAAAAAATTCAGCTAGCCGTAAGCTGGCCGCCGGAAAAAAATACAGCTTAAGCCAAATCCAACAAGCTGGATGTTCCAATGCTGGATGGTTCGCTTCGCATCGCACTCTCAAGACTAGTGGTTGTCTAAAGAGTTTGGGAATCAATCAAGAAAAACTCGAATTCTGTGCGCTTGTTAATTGTTTGTAAAGCCAACCACGTTCCAAACAGAAGTTGCATGAATGCGTAAGTCAGAGTTGCGCCATGTATGGCAAGCAACGCTGGGCAATATAACGTTTGGTGTTTTATCGTACCCATCGAAAGACGACTTCACCATCAATCACTCAGGAATGATATCCAAAATCCGAATGTAGACAGAACGCGCTATTGTTTTGTTAATAATATCAGCGAAAGGGCTGACAAAACGAACAATTAACAAGAATGTTAGCATAAACTATGTCTTGAAAGTGTAATAAATTTGCTAATTGTGAGTAAAGTACTGTTTTAAGCAAAACCAGACAGTAATGCAAAACCAGGCAACAATACTTTCACAGCTACACATTGCACTATAATTAATATAGGCTGCAGTAATAAGCTATTATAACAACGTAGAAGTTTTTTTTTAGCCTAAACTTAGCCTAATCTCGGCCGAATAATGGTACAGCCGAATCTCGGCCGCAAAAATATCAGGCTAGCTGAATCTCGGCTGAATTTTGGTGACAAGCCGGCCGTCCTTGCAAAAAAATTTGGCTTATGTGTCTAAATTTGACACAGTGAAAAGTGAGTTCAGCATATTGTAGATCAAAATTTCACCTCAAATTACGTGCTACACCAAGATAGCGTCGAAAAGCAGTTGGGAATGAAAGTATTGTATGATTGGCATAACATTTAACATTGAGCACTGAAATGTATTCATTCATCACGTGGTAATGTGTGTGAGTTGGCTTGAACAAAGGAAATCTGTATCTTAACAGTTGTGAGCTTGCGTATGAACTAGTTCCTGTTAATTGCTTCGTTCTACTTGAAATATTCACCCTTGAACATGAACCAACTGATTTTCAGTGATAGACTTTGACATTAAAAACGTTCATTGGGGTTTCCCTGGCACTAAATTTCTTTGGACATGAATACAAAATTATCGGCTTTGTAATGCATTGGGTTTGGGAGCCGGCGAATATTCGCACAATGAAAACAGTTCAAAAGTGACAAACTTTCAATAAACATGACATGACAGTTCATTACACACACTTTTGTCCTCTAGTGGGACCCTCCAAAATTGAAGATAATGGTTGGATCTGATCTGATGGCTGCAGATCGATCGAGTAATGTGATTTTTCAATTTGCACCTCTCTCTATGGTTGCTGTAGGTGGTTCGTAGAAAAGTTCAAATTCCGGGTTTCCATCCTGTTGTTCGGGTGACAGCTCTTGTTGCCCTGGATAGCTCTCTCTCCTTCAAGCATGGAGACTAGACTGGCTTGCTTCGGAAAAACGGTTTATTTCGGAAGCTTTGACTTTGTGTGGGCTGCGTGTCGTCAGCAATCTTGACAGGTGCTTGGTCCAGTCAGCGAGGAGACTCTATGGAGGCTGAGAAGGGGTGGAGTGTGAAAATAAGGAGGCGTATGAAGAACGTCGCCGCTCACAGGGTGCACACGGATGTGGGGACAGGCTTGAAATGTGCGGAGGGACGAGATGTGTTGGCATACTCTCTCACTTATTTACCCATTTTTTACCTTACATACCCTTTATTTACCATTATTTATCCTTTATGTACCTATTTTTTTTTATTTATCCTTATTAACCGTTATGTAACTTTTTATCCTCATTCACCTTTTACCTTCCCCGTACTTACTCGTTTATTTACATACAGGATTGGTTTGTATATTCTATCTTGACATAATGATTTATTTACCCTTTATTGACAAATGCTTATTTACCCAATAATTACTCTTTTGTTTACATTTTAGTTTGTAATTCCGTCTCTTATACTTCCTGAGTTTTGAGCGTTAGAAAATCTTCCACGAAAATTTGGATCGTAGTGTAGGCTCACGTAGATATTAAATACGGATGCAAACCTATTTACGTTGCCTTTTGGACTTATATGTCAGACTGCCTGAGCGGGGAATCGAACCCAGGACCTCTGAAATCAAAGGCCAAGGCCCTACCGCTAAGCCAGACTGACACGGCAGTCTGACATATAAGTCCAAAAGGCAACGTAAATAGGTTTGCATCCGTATTTAGTTAACCAATTTCGAGCCCATGGGCTTTCCGTCCCGTTTAAATTACGTAGATATGTTATTCAAAATCAATAAAGAGAAGTGATATCTAAAGGCTGACAAGTACATTTCTCATCGTTTTTGACGGACATGGTGAGAGTGTAAATAGCTTGAATCAAATGAATGTTAAGCAGAAACCCATTTATTAATGCTACACGAATTTTAGGTAAATATTACGTATAAATGTCTTACATTAGCAGTCTGTTACCTGATGTTTCCTGTAAGCCTGATGAGGTAACAGATTACTAATGTAAGACATTTACATTGTAGTATTTATCAAAAATTTGTCGTAGCATTAACAAAAGTGTTTTTGCTGTGCATTTATTTGGTTCAAGCATATTTACACTCTCACCAAGAAGTGATATCATCTCAAAAATCCAAACTGGTAAAAGGACGGCCAAGTTGAGAATTGTTTGTCTTTTGTAAAAAGTAACATTCACAGATTGAAGCATTTGTCATGTTTATCCCGCCAACTAATTCTTCAGCTGTGAGCAAAAGAAATAACACTCCGTGGGATTAAATTGGTGAAAATTTTTGTAGGTTGATATCACTCCTTTGTATGGCCAAACCATTCTCAACTTGGTGGCCCTTTTACCAGTTGTTGTTTTACATATGATCAAAGTTTACTGGTGAATAGTTTAATTTGACGAATAATAAAATATCAATCTGGACGTAGCAGAAAGCAGGCTCATCATTTTAAACTTCTTGATGACCACAGTCATCGTCGTACAAAACAATCTCAACAACTTCATCTTTGGTAAATATCAGTCTTGGCAGTTATTAAATTCCCAGTACCATATTTTGTTTAATGACTTTTTACACATCTCGTAGCCACTTATGTTTCTAGGAAACGGGCATCCCTTAATTAGGTCGCTATAATACTATTGGTCAGATCAAAAACTGGTTGGAAATTTTTATTCTGACCATCAAAATGAAGTCTGAATGAAGTCATTGGAGGGTTAATACCACCATTTCCCTGTATGCTTTCTTGAAACATGGTTCGGTTCTTCGTTTTCAACTGATTAATTTCTTTTATGAAAACCTTTTTTATTAGGGAACTGGAAAAGGTGCTCGCAAGATGTCCGTCCATATTTCCAAAACTAAGGCAACGAGAGCGGACGGCAAATGAAGATGTTCGATTTGCTTTTGGAATAAGTAGGAAATCTAACACTACAGTAGGTACCAAGAGAAAGAATTCTGAAAACGAGTTAATAAGTGGTGCGGGAAAAAGTACACAAGACAAAAAGAATAGCAATCACAAGGGAAGTGATAAATACCTTAGTTCTAACATAGCTGGAAGCAATTCAAGGGATGAAACTGCAAAAAACTATGATTTTGACAGTTGTGATGACAGTTCCAGTGAAGCAAGCCCATTCGAAGACAGTGACGGAAATGAGGACTCCAGCATTCATGATATTATTACAAGCAGGAAGGAGTCATTAGCAGAAATGGATTACAGCAGGTAAGCAAATGCAATTACAAAAAAAAAAGAATGGTTCTCGGGCCAGTGTCGGTGTAAAACAGGCTGGGGGGGGGCCGGGTCAATCGTTTTTTGTTTACGAGTATCTTGAAGCCACGAGTGCCTAAAAACGATGTGCTACGTACAGTTGCTGCCAGTACTTGTAGGCAGCTCAGGCATCGCTTGAAACACTTACCTAAATTGGATGCAGACTCATTTAATCTTCTTTCTAAAAGCCATTTCGCCCACACTTGGAGTTTGCCAATATGGCCTGGCTTTCTTCGCTACAGAAAGATATTGCTCCTGTTGATAAAGTTTAGTGATAGGTAACGGAGACACGAAATTGCTCTTTCAGAGCTATGAATGATAGTGTTGTGCTTCTCTGAAGCTTGCAACTCTCCCTGATCTCACAAAGCAGGATGCGATCATCGAGACTTATGTTTCCTGAAGGGAGAGGAAGACAGATTTGTTTTCAGCACTCCATAACTGGTTGAACTAGTAGAAAATTCCGTATGTTTTACTGTGAAGGTTAGACTTGAGAGTTGGACGTCAATCACAATTTACACTCATTCTTCATAAATTGGAGATGCACAAATATCAACAGTCTGAGACTGGTTGAAAAACTAGTTAAAACCATATGTTCACCTTGGTATTTGAAAAAAAAAATCATTTTTTTCAATTACTGCAGTCAATGATTGGAAATCTCTTGACAAGTCTGTGTTCAGTGGCTGCCATGTGGTTAATACGTTCAAGCTACATCTTGATAGTACCACCTCTTTGTATTATTTATTTATTTATTTTCGTACAATGGGGTACAGTACAACCATAGAAAATATTAAAAATTAACAAAAACAAAGAAACGAACTATCTTTACATATGGGACGCACCAAGTGATCGTCTTTTTCGTGAAAAAAGAAAGAAAGAAATTATTAGTCCAATATACTACTTATCTGCATACTGTCTACTTATACTTCTTTGTCCACCCTCTATGGATTCCCATATTCCATCACCCCTATCGTTACAATTTTTCCGAGATCCATTTCCCACTTTTCTCTACCAAAAGATTTCTTCACTATCCAATTTTTACTCGAGCGTTTCCCAAACATAACCATTCTTTTCCACAGCACAATTAAATCCCATGCCAACATTCCTGTTTCAGCACGATATATGATTTTTGTACCTTTTATTTTTACCCAGCAGCTGTTTAATCAACCAGTGATATGACCTTGCCATTTGTTTTTCCCACCCTCAATGCACATTTCAACCCATAGAGATCAAAACCACATGTCTCCAACAGATGAGGTTTATCATCTGGTAAAACTCTGCCAATCTGATAAAAAAAAATCTGTGTGGAAAGGGCTTCCTGTGCTCAGATTGCCCCTCCCGACAATCCAAAGTTCGTAAGACTCGGTTTGAGGGAATTACAGGAGTTCAAGGGCAGACGTCTCCATGACAGGCTGGCTGAAGCTTCTATTATTCAACGAGATGAGCGGGTGGCGGGAAAGGAAGGTGTGCGCTGCCAGGCGCATGGTGCCATCTAGGGGCGCACCCTGACAGGCTCCGCATCTCCCTCGAGAAAAACGCCAAAATCCCGCCAGACTGGCTGAGCCCTGGCATGGATATTCTGAGTTACAGAGTTTCACAAAACTTATTACACTTAAAACTAAGTTACAGAGGTATACAACATTTTCCTCAGAAAGGTGAATCTTGGTTCACTTCAACGATGCACAGATAGGCGATGATTTCAGAAGTGTTAAGTTGCACTTGTACTCTTCTTTGGCAACACTGAAGTTCACTGCGAGTCACTCTCAGTGATTAAGCTGTGTTGTCCAACAAAAATCCGGCTTTCCCAAAAACACTGAGAAAGAAAGGTCTTGGTTGATGAGGCTTCCTCATGGTGCAGAACGATGTTGCCGCTTGCTGAGCTCTGAACGTCCGGACTGCTGAGGCGTGAGGTTTGTCGGGAGCCGTCTGACCAAAACCGTAAAGCACTGTAGCATGAACATAAGAAAGAAAAGGCGTCCCTAATTTACATTTGATACACAGTCTCTTAGCCCCTTCTCGTCAATATTTAGCCGAGCCCGTGTCCGCCAAATCCACTGCAGAAATGTCGTCATGTGTTTCGTCTAGGTCCGAACCAACATCTTCTGGCGGCTGCGGAGCATCGTTAGGTGGGTGGCCATGGTCAGTAATGGCCGTCCGTCTGTTGGGTTACCCTTTGTATTGTCATTGGGGCTTTGTAGAGAAGTAAGTTTCTTGGCTATAGCTTTCTCAGTATTGGATTGTATGCGATTCCTAACCTTCACTAGGTCTCCTTTTCATAGGATATTTTCCTGTGATGCTTGTCATACTCGATTTTACTTGAGCGTGCCACTTCCGCCAGTGTACAGCAGCCAATTCCTTTGCCTTCTTCATTTCTTTCGAGAATCTTTTGGCGTATTGGGGGCGGTGTCATCGGTAGCATCGTGTTGGGGAGGCTGGGGACTTGCCACGGTGAGTGCGGGTCATGGCCGAACATCAGATAAAACAGAGTTTCTCTAGTGCTGAAGTGTGGTGTAGTTAAGATGGCGAGTTGGTAGGTCGGGAGTAGAGCTCCCCATGACTCTTCTTGGTCCTGCAGAAAGACTCTAAGACAAGCCTTGAAGGTCCGGTTGGCCCGCTTGGACATATTTGACTGGGGGTGGTACGTTGTCGTTCTGTTGTGTTGGATGCCCGAGAGTTCCAGAAGACCGTTGAAGACCTTCGAGATGAAAGCTGGACTATTGTCTGAGACGATTAGGCATTCCAAAGCGTATCAGAACTTCCTTTAGGTGCTCCCTTGCAGCGGTTTTGGCTGTGGCGTTCTTCGTTGTTACTAACCACAGGTACTTGGTGAAATAATCCAACATGACAAGAACGTATTTGTGATTATGCATGGTCAGTGGGCGGGGGCCCCACGATATCAGTGCCGAGATTGTGGAGGGCGTGCTTCGCGGTGACCGGCTGCATGTATCCCAACTTCTTGGTTTGTGCTACTTTCGTCAGTTGGCATGAGTGGCAGGAGCTGACATACCATTTACAGCTCGGAGCCTGTGCATAGTCTTCGTCACTCCTAGGTGACTGGCTTGCTTGTGGTCATGGCATTGGTGCAAGTGTGTGTGCTGGAGCAACATTGGAATGTAGAGCCTCCAGGTGGATTCCGGTGTCCTCTGTCTAAGGTGCCAATAGTAGATGAGGCCGTTAGAGTCTAGAGCGTAGTCCTTTTGGACTCTCGTTACGTACTATAGGATTGTTCTTACCTGCTCCCTCCGGTCGTATGACTCGCTGGATCACTGTTTCCTCAGTCTGTGCTTGCAGCAGTACTGGCTGATTGTGAAGTACACAGGAGCCAGATGAGTTCAAGCTGTAGGCTTATATTTTTATTTATTTATTTATTTCACCAATCATGTTTCTTTGTTTGCCAAACATATTAACCTGATAATTTTAGCATTACATTGTCCTCAATTAATGTTTCCCTGGAGATTTTTTTAGTTGCTTGTAGCCGCCTGCTTGCGTGTCCCACTGCGCATGCGCAGCCCTCTCTATATAAGCGAGAACGTGGTTGGTCTCGGCATTCATTTTCCTCCAGAGGTTCCTTCCCGTCTCCTCGTTTCTTGCCTGGATTTTGGATTTCCGTGTCGTTTCATCTCCGACGATGGATGTCTGCCCTGTCGGTCGCTACTCCGACCTCGGATGCTGCTCTTTCTCCTGCTACCCCTCCCGCCCGCGACGACCGCTGCGCGCCCGGCACTGAACGGGACGTGCATGTCGTCAATGGCGGCGACGACTCCCCGCTACAACGACGGAGAACGCTGTTCCGACTACCGCTCTGACCTCAGCTGCTGCGCTCCCTCCGGCCGCTATCCCACCGCCCGCGACGATCATGGCATGACCGACCAACACCAAGACAGTCGCACCGCTGACGTTGACGACGTCTCCCCGCTCGGCCAACGTCAAGACGGTCGCGCTGCTGACAACGACGACGTCTCCCCGCTCCAAAACGGCCAACGCAGGCCGCCGCTTTTCGACCTTCCCACTTTGAAGACGACTGCCCTCGAGCCAAAGCGTTTTTCCGGGAAGCCAAGGAACTGCTCGTCCAATTGTCCGCGACGACTGCTACACGCCCGGCCTGGCCGGGACGTGCATGTCGTCAACGACGTAGTTGACTCCCTAATGCACGCCGCCGTCTCCATCAACGACGTCGACAACGATGACAATGACGACGACGATGACGACGATGTTGTTGTCTCTGTGCGTCCAGACGTCTACGTTCCATGCCTCTTCCCAACCTCCCAGCCTTGGAAAAAGATTTACGGCAAGCCAAATCGATCGACCGTGGCCGTGTCATCTGCTTCTCCGATCGTCCACAACGACAGCCATACGCCCGGCCTTGCCGGAACGAGCATGTCGTCAACGCCGTAGTCGACTCCCCGCTACAATAGAGCCAATGCACGCCGCCGTCTCCATCAACGACAACGACGACAACAACAACGATGTCTCTCCGCTTTAAGGCGACCAAGCCATTCAACCCCCCCCCCTACCCTCTCGGCCTTGGAAGAGGATCGACGGCAAGCCAAAGAATTCCTTTCGACCATCACCATCTTGACTTTGCTCAAGCTCCACTAGATGGCAGCACCAGTAGACGCAGCAAACGCATATCAAAAATTACGATCGACAAAATTGGCAATGCTATTTGAGAGACTATCGTGAGATACAATCGTGAGACGTAAAGTTTCGGAAAGACATTGGGAAGTGCTCAGCAACGAAGTGCACTGCAAACTAGTAATTCTTTGAAATTACGTAGTAAAGATCGCAGCTATGCTGCCCCAGTGCCGATCGACGTTGACGCCACGCACATGACACCAATGCCAAGCAAAACGAAATGCGTACCGCACCACACACGCGGAATGACTGGTTAGCACCTGGTGCACGCAACCGAACCAAATTTGGGAAGCAAATCAAAATATGTCCCAATTAACGACTATGACGATAATGGACGTCCTTACGACAGCACTTCTGCGTCTTTGAACCCGAAGTTTTCCTGTATTTTCGACCATCAACCCGTTCTTCCTCACCTGATGACGTCCACGCCTCTGTCCGACTTTCATGTCTTCTTTCACTCATCACCTCATCCACGGATGACTCTCCTGTCTTCAACCGTTTGACGACCGCTGGGCGGCCGGCCTCACCCGGTTGGCCTACGCCGCCAATGGCGGACTGCTTCCTGCTTCATGTGACCTACGCACTCTATCCCGGTCCCAACAACGAGCGACCATTCTCTTTCCACACGCAGTTACCTCGTCGCTCGAAGGCTTTTGAATTAGCACCCCCTGCTCATCTTCTTCACGCCGGATGCTACCACGACGTCTCAATGCAAGCTACGGAAACACCGGCTGCCTTCCCGAGTTCGGCCTTTCGACCAGCTGCTTGTATCGTCCATGGTTGACCCCACGTCTCGAAAGAATAACAAGTCAACAGTCACTGCCTATTGCTGCTTGTCCCATTCGTGGCTAGAACCCACGTTTTGAGTGAATCAAGACAGAAACCGTTTGCATCTCTGGCTGCTTATCTCGACCATGGCTGACCCCACGTCTCAAACAAACATCAAAACAACAGTCGCTGCCCATCGCTGCTCGTCTCATCCGTGGCTTGAACCCACGTTTTTAGTGAACCAAAACGGAAGCCGTTTACACCTCTTGCTGCTTGTCTCGACCATGGCTGACCCCACGTCTCGAACGAACACCAAGTCAACAGTCGCTACCCATTGCTGCTCGTCTCATTCGGGGCTAGAACCCACGTTTTGAATAAACCAAGACAGAAGCCGTTTGCACCTATTGCTGCTTATCTCGACCATGACTGGCCCCACGCCTCCAACAAATTTAAAGATAACATTCGCTGCCCATTGCTGCTCGTCTCATTCGCAACTAGAACCCACGTTTTGAATGAACAAAGACGGAAGTCGTTTGCACCTTTTGCCGCTTGTCTCGACCATGGTTGACCACATGCCTCGAGCAAAAATCAAGACAACAGTTGCTGTCCACTGCTGCTTGTCTCACTCGTGACTAAACCCACGTTTTGAGTGAAGATCCAAGACAAGTCGTTCCCACCTCTTGTCACTTGTCTCGACCGTAGCTCACCTCACACCTCGAGCGAATATCAAGTCATCAGTTGCTGCTCACTGCTTCTCGTTTCACGTGGCTAGAACCACGTTCTGAGTAAATCAAGATGGAAGCTGCCTCCACCTCTCACTTATCTCGTCCATGGCTGTCCCCACGTATTGTGCGAAAATCAAAACAACAGCTGCTGTCAACTACCTCTCGTCTCACACGGGACTAGACCCCACGTTTAAAAAAAAAAATCTCTAGAAGAAGCCATTCACGCCCCTTGCTATCATCTCGCCCGTGGCCAAGCCCACGTCTCGAGCGAAAATCAAGTCAACAATTGCTGCCTACCACAACTCGCCTCACTCATGGTTCAAACCCACATTTGGAGTAAAGATCCAAGACGAAAGCCGTATTCACCTCTTGAGGCTTGCCTCAACCATTGCTGTCCCCGTGCTCCTAGTAAATGAAAACAACACCCATGCTTGTCTCATTCGTAGTTTAAATCCACGTTTTAATTGAAGATTCAAGAAAGGACCGTCTCGGTCTTTGACCATCTGTTTCGTCTACGACTGACCTAAAGTCACGGATAAAATCAAGACGTCAGCAGCCGTCCGCTCCGATTCTCGGCTCACCCGTAGCTAAAAAAAAAAAAAAATGCACTTACACGAAGATTCATTCGGATGACGTCTTCACCCCCTGCACCCTGCCACGACCAGGGCTAACCCCACGTCACGTGCGAAAACCAGAACATCTGTTGCAATCCACGCCGGTGCTTGCTTCATACCTGACTAAAACCCATGTTTTGAGCAAAGAGCCAAAACGAACGACACTCTCCCTTCTTCCAGAATGTCGACAATGACTGCACCCACTTCTCGGGTGAGGACTAAATCACCCATGGCTATTCACACCAACTTTCCCTCCTCTTCCAAATCCACAGTCTCAACACAAGGGCTCGTAACTTCACCCAATCCTCCCCAGTCCAAATCTTCACGTAGTTACTCTCATCATATACTCTTGAAGAAAACTGCAATTCATCAGATAATGCTACCCGAATCACTTCAAAATCACCAAAGAACCAACAAACAGAATGTCTGACCCAAATGGATTCATTAGTGTTCCACAAAGGAAATCAATCCCTTCAATCCGTCAAACTCTAAAGTCCTTTCCTGACCTTTCCAGCACTGGCAGCCCCAAAGGCTTAACGATCATTACCTGCCATCTAACACTAAATTCGGTAGTCAAGACAACAGACAAGACCAGCCTTTTTGACGGTTACCAAATTCCTGCTCTTCTCCGCCCTCTGAAATACCAGGGAATCGGTCCCTCTCGTCATACACGGAACAAGCGCTCGCTGTTCTGAAACTCGAGCCCTAGTAGCAAAACCTGCCTACTGCTTCCCTGGTTAGGTGAGGCAAGGTTTGGAATCCCCCGATGGATTAAGCAAACAATCGACATGCCGTACGACGAGGTCAACTTAAGCAGAGAAAGAGCAACAGCACACGAGGTCAGAGCAATTTCAACATCATGGGCACACCATAACGCCGTACCAACAGAAGAGATACTTCAAGCCGCATCCTGGCGTCCCTCAACGACATTCACTTCTCACTACCTGAGGAACATGTCAAGAAAAGAAAAGGGACTACACCGACTGGGACCAATCGTTGCAGCCAGAACCGTGGTCAAACCCCCTTAAGCACTCAGAACGAAGCAGAAGCAAGCCATCCCATGATGGAAGCAAGCCACCCATAGAAGGAAGCAAGAACTCAAACAACGGTCCTTTTCAGGCCCACCAATCCCTACGAAAGAGATCCAACTTCCTGTTTCATACACCCTGTTCTGAATAAAGTGCAAATTTTTACTACAATAAAAATTTTTGGGGAAAGCCTGCTTGCGTCCCGGGGCGCCCCGTCAGACAGGTGCCCGCCACCACGTTTGTCGAGGTCTGCTGATAATGCTAAAATTATCAGGTTAATATGTTTGGCAAACAAAGAACATTTTGCCGGCCCCCAGCCAGGCCGGCTAAAAATGGTTTCTTTTTTGCCTAAACATACTTAACCTAAGCCCGCTCTACCTCCCCTCATGAGTCACTGTCTGACAGATTGAGAGGAAAATGTATGCCGAGACCAACCACGTTCTCGCTCGTATAGAGAGGGCTGCGCATGCGCAGTGGGACATGCAAGCAGGCGGCTACAAGCAACTAAAAAACCTCCAGGGAAACATTAATTGAGGACAATGTAATGCTAAAATTATCAGGTTAAGTATGTTTTAGGCAAAAACGAAACCATTTTTAGCCGGCCTGGCTGGGGGCCGGCAAAATGTTCTTTTTGAAGATAACTAGATCATGGTGCTGTATAATGTACATATCACCAACGTTCGACTAGGTGTGTGTGCAGCCCTTGAATTAAGGACAGATTGTCTCTGGGCATTTCCTCTCTCACATTTTGTTAGTGGTATCTGCACTTTTTTGTCTAAAAAAATCAAAAAACCTCATTGTTTGATTAGCAGTAAATTTGAGTGAGGGAGGGTGCCGATAGGTTGTTTTGCAATAGGACAGTGCTGTGTCATAAATTGATGGATGTGCGTCAAATCTTTAAATAGTGGGCTGTGTTTGTCAATTTACCACATTCTTTCCTCAAAGCTTTTGCCAATGATGCAAGCAATTGGTTCTTAACCTTTTCCCACACCACGTCAAATCTTTTAGTAGTAGGCTACGTTTGTCAATTTACCACATTCATTTCTCAAAGCTTTTACCACTAATGCAAGCATTGGGTTTTTAACCTTTTCCCAGTAGTGTGGGAAAATGTTAAAGTCTAATTGCTTGCATAGTTCATCTTTGCTAGAACTACTTCCTTCCCTCCCTTTTTGCAAACATTTGTTAGTTCAGCTTGGCCAATACGAGTCGTTTCAGGATAGAATTGGTCTGGTTAGCAGTATTCGTGAAACATTGATTTTTTTACGAAAATTTCACACAAAAACTGACACCATTCAAATTATTTAATAAAAACAAGAATTTTAACAGGTTAAAATTGGTTTTTACTATCGTAAAATTACTTACCTTCAGTACTCATGCTAAATTCGCTAAATTTGGCTTTTCCCATGCTCAAGCTAAAATTTCCTTTAAATTTTGATTTCAATACCAGTTGCCCATTTTCGCCGCCAGGCGTGATGCGCAGTCATATCTGCTGCAGCCGCCTGCCTCCCGCGGGGAAAGCCCCATTCGCTTAGAACCTTCCTTGTTCCTTAGCGGGGAGGCGGGTGGGTTGTACTGAAGGTAAGTAATTTTACGATAGTAAAAACCAATTTTAAGCTGTTAAAATTCTTGTTTCTTACTATCTGCAAATTACTTACCTTTAATACTCATGCTGACTTTGTCGTTTCGGGGGCGGGCTCGAGGAACCTTTTTTTTTTTTTAACCGTCGGCCTTAACTACCAACTTATTTTCTAGATATGCTCACCTTAAGATAGGGCCTTTCCTCTTTCTTTGGTGTCCCTCTCTTTCACTGTTGGTACACTGGTTCTTCTTAGACCCAGTCCACCTTTTCCTTCTTCGTCACTTCAGATCTCTCGTAGGCCGTCGATTGTCGTCTACAGCTGTCTCTTCTTAGATCCAGTGACGACATTCTGAGCCACCACGTCCGCTCCTGATTTGCCACTTACATCTCTTAAGTATTGGTGAATGAACGTATTCTTGTTCTTCCACTTGCAGGCGGCTACTACCTCGTCTAGAGGTGTGCCCTTCCCGTATGCCCACGATGCTGACAGGGACCTGAGCTCGTGTGCTCCGATTTCTGTCGGTACAGCCGCATGTTCTGGGCTCGTCTCATATGCCCTCTGTATTACTTGACAAATCCACCTGCCTAGTTTGAACGGCGTGACTGATTTATTCACCACTTCTCCTGCTGCATTGTCAATGTCCAGGAAGAGGGTTTTTTCTTTAACTGTCTGATCTGATATTACCTTCGCTGTCCTTTCGAGGTAATATTTCAGACCTCTGATGGGACATTGCAGCTTCTCCTCGCTCCTCTAGGTTTTCCGTGTCCTATCGCGTTTATCACTACTGGCGTGGGCTCCTTGTCCGGCCTCAAGTTCTTTGCTCTGAAATCTGCTGGGAATAAAAGTGACACCGATGACCAATCCCTTGCGAATCTGATGTGGCCTTCTCTCCTTGAGAATGCTGCCACCTCGCTCTGTCATGCTGCTGACGCCAGAGCGACGAGGAAAACCGTTTTCTGCGTCAGTATTCTGCTTGATGCCGATGCCAGCGGTTCGTAGGGCGGCTGTGCCAGACTGGATAGGACCAGTGCAGGGTCCATTTTGCAAACAAAGTCCTCGTTCTGGGCACAAAGTCTGCAAACAAAGTCCTCGTTTTCGAATGCCGCGGTGAGTTTAGATAACATAGGGTTTGACACCACAGTTGATCTCCCCAAGCATGTGAGCACTGAGTTTATAGGCGACCTGTATCCTTTTATTGAGGTTGGCGAGAGTCCTTTTTTAAATAATTCCTCCAGGAAATGAGTGAGTTCCAAGATGGACGGGTTACATGGGTCACATCCTCTGTCCTTTGCCCATGTGAACCATCTCCTCCACTGCCCCTCGTACATGTCAGAAGTTGTTTTTCTCACTGACTGCAGGAGTCTGCTCGCTGCTTCTTTGGAGAAACCTTCTTCTGTCAGGTTTATCTTCAGAGTTGCCACCCGTAGAACTCCTGGGTTTGGGTGGATCGTCGTTCCCCTGTGCTGAGACAGAAGACTGTCTGTCAATGGCAGCATAACTGGCTCTTCTTTGCTCAATTCCAGCAGGTCTGGAAACCAACTGGCTGCCAGCCAGTATGGCGCTACTAGAATGAACGATCCTGAGGATTCCCTTATTTTGTTCGCCACTTGCTGCAGTAGGCAGAAGGGTGGGAAGGCGTATGAGCTCATCCCTACCCACGATATCGATAGGGCATCCGTAGCCCAAGCTTGTGGGTCCGGGAATGGGGAGAAGTAGTTTTGTAGTTGACTGTTCGCCTTTGTTGCGAACAGGTCCACTACTGGCTTCCCCCATCTCGCAAACAGTGCCGCATAGATGTCCAGCTGCCACTCCGTCGTTGGGACTTTGTTCCCTCTGGACAACTCGTCCGACCAGACGTTCTGCTTTCCTGCGATATGCCTCGGTATCTGGTTTATCGAAAATTGTGTGCAAACTTCCATGAGTGCCGACGTCTCCTCCATGAGGGCTTTGGAATGGGTCCCTCCCCCGTGTTGTATGTAGGCAACCGTGGTGGTGTTGTCGAACATTACGCCCACGTCTTTCCCCCGTAGCCGATCTCTCCACGTTTCCACCGCTAATCTCACTGCCCTCAGTTCTAGTAGATTGATGTGCAAAACCTGCTCCTCTGTATTCCACTTCCCTGATGTCATGTAATCTCCTAAGTGGGCCCCCCATCCTGTTGAGGAGGCGTCCGTTAATAGGAGTCCTCTGCCTCCCTTTCCTTCAGGTGAACACCTTCTTGAAGGTTCTCCGTCCTGCACCACCAGCTCAAGTCTGGGAGATTGATCAGTTGTATGCTGTCTGCCCATGACTTCCGTGGATTCCATTCTTCTTTCCGGAAGTGTATCGGCTTTACCCTTCACTGGCCCCATGGCACCAACGCTGCGTTGGAATCTAGAATCCTGATCACTGATGCCAAGTCTCTTGCTGAGATTGCTGACATCTGGTTTAACCTCTTCAAAGAAGCACGTGTTTTTTTCCACTCGTTCTGCCGAAGGGCGTACTGTGCAGACCTTTAAGTTGAATTCCACCCCTAAGGAAGTGAACCTGGAGTGGAGTGAACCTCGACTTCTTGTTGTTTACTCCCAAGCCCAGCTCCTTGAACAGTCTCAGGCATCTGACCAGTTGTTGAAGTAGGGAGGTCCGTGAAAGGTTGCGAAAAAGCCAGTCGTCTAAGTAAGCGTGTGCTCGTATTTCTTTTTGATAGAGTAATCCTAGGACCGGCTTCATTAATCTTGTGAAGACTTGGGGCGCCGTCGACAGGCTGAACGGAAGGGTCGTAAACTGATACGATACTCCTCCATGATGTAACCTGAACAGGTGCCCAACGTCCTTGTGTAGGGGGACGTGAAGGCAGGCGTCCTCCAGGTTCACTGACACCGTGTACTCCCCTTCCTGAAGTGCTTCTCGGATCGTGCCAATTGACTCCATCTTGAAGTGTTCTTTGCGTATGTGTCCGTTGAGTCTTCTCAGATTGAAGATGAGGCGTGTAGCCCCCCCCCCCCTTCTTTGGGATCACCCTCGCCGGGCTCCAAAACCCCTTCGTGTTTGGTGGGGCTAACTCCAGGACTCCTTTCTCCAAAAGTTTTTCTATTTCCGCCTGCAAACCCGGTGCGTCTTCTGTCCGTTTCGGGTGCGCGGTTGACAACGCTGGTCTCGAAGAAAAGGTGGGGTAGTATCCGTTCTTCAGTGTCTCGAGGATGAAAGGGTCCGAAGTCACTTGCTCCCATTTCGCCAAGTGTCTTGAAAGTCTTCCCCCACCTGACGGTGAATGGGGAAAGACTCCTCCTTCATGTCAATACCTAGGCCGTGGTCTGCAACCTCTTCCTCTACCTTGACTCCTGCCTCTTTGTTGGATCCCGCCCCTCCCCCTGACCTGGGATGCGGCTACTTCGCGAAAGGGCTGTGAATCTTGTTTCCTGTCACCACTACCGCCTCCTCTGCCTCTTCCGTCTTGATGTCCCAGTCCCACCCCGTGGTTTGGATAGGTGGTGTATGCTCTCATCATTGGTCTCGCTCTCCCTTTAAAGCCTCACATCGCTGACGTTGATGGCGCAGGTGGCCTTGTTCTGTCTTTCAGCTCCGGTGCTAACGTGAGGAGCTTCCCGTCAAAAATTTTGTTGCACCGTGAATCGGGAGGAGTTGAAGTTGACCTGCGACGTCAGTTGGTATTGTGGATGCCGACTCAAGTAGCCCGTCCCGCTTCTTGAACACAGAGTTAAGCAGTAGTCTCGAGGACCAATTGAGGCTGTCCTGCTGGAACGAGGATGCCCGCTTCATTATGTGCAGACATTATCGGCTCGTCTGATTTTCTTTGAGCTCTGGCTTTTCCGTCACTAAAGATTTTGTAGCCGCTACTGATGCTGAGTAAGCCAGTTCGGCATGCGAGTTTGCCCTTATGCTGCACAGAAGGAGGGCTTCGTCATTGGCGTGTAATTGAATTGGCGTCCTTATGAAGGCTGGTGTCTTGATAGTGGAATCCAGTTCCAGTCCATGCGTTCCATAAAGTATTCTGCCTCATGGAAGGTCTTATATCTCTTTCTGTGGGGGGGGGGCCTTCCCCGTTGCCGTGAAGAACATCTTGGCAAACTTCGGATCATGCGGAGGCAAAGGCTTGGAAACGGAGATAGGCTGGCCGTCTTTCCTTGTGAGTGACTGGTTGTTCAGCAGTTGTCTGAAAGCGACCGCCGACTGTGGCAAGTGCATTGGGGCTGCCTTCGAACTGCCCGCATTCGCCAGAGGTTCCATTGGGGGCCTCCGGGTTGACCTCTGCTGGTACGGCCTGCTTGCAGAAAGGTGTCTCCTTCAAATACTTCATAGCAAAACCTGCGAAGGCTTTCCAACTAATTAACCCCGGTCCTTCTTCGAATGGGTCATCGTGGTCAGTCGATTCTTGCTGTGTCGGTTTCCTCCCTCCATTGCCCTTCTTGTCACTGTTGTTCATCTCTAAAACTTCTAACTTCTCTGAAAATTTTGTACTCGTTAAATTGTACCTTCCTGTTCTTGGCATGCGATTCCAGCTGCTGCTCGTAACTTCTCTTCCTGTCGTGATACTGCGAGTGGTGATCGTAATGCTCTTCGTAATGGCCGTCGTACATTTCGTCGTCATAATCGCCCACTTCGTCTTGATCGCCTGTGAAATCGTTATCGTCACTAAATTCCCTACCGTGGCGAACCTCGTGGCGAACGTCCTCTCCGTCGCCAGAATGTTCATAGCACGGGGTTACTACTCTCACTGGTGAACCCTGTTGCCCATGAATAATTTTTCCGAACCTCGACGGTGATTCTGGCGAACTGTCCTTCGCTTCGCTTTCCACCTGTCTGTTGGATGTTTCTCCTTTTGAACTGCGGATCGCCGGCGAACTACGTGCTGGTGGATCCGGCCCCGTGCTGCGGCGGACCGCCGGTGACCGTCCTGCCTGCACGTCCGCCACTACCTGGCTTAGCGAACGTCGGTCCTGCTCGTCGCTGTTCGCCTCTCCTGCCCTCCCGCTTACCCCTTTCTTGGGTGCGGGTAGGGCAATCTTGCCACTGTGCGACGCACTGCCCAACGCACTGTGCGACGCACTGCACTGGGATGGCATTAGTTTCGAGTGGTTCCCCGCACCTTTCCCTTTAACTGACACCTCCTCTTTCTCACTATTCTTACTTGCTCTTGCTCCTTTCCTTCTGTGTGTGCGATGACCTTTTCCCCTCGTCCGTCTTGTTTGGTTTTGGCACCTTTTCCCGGATCGCCGGCTTTGTCTTTTGTTGGCCATCGCAACTAACTACCGGCCCTCGATTCACTGAAAGATCGTTGTTTAGCGTCACCATATCCTCATTACCTGGCACCACAGTATCCTTTAACCCTTTGAGTGCTAAACCCGAGAAAATCTCGGGCCAAACACAAGCACAGGTTGAAGTATTGTAAACAGAGTCCTTACTACGCGCGAGATGGCCAACAATGCAGGAATGACAACAATACTAGGTTCCCTTAACAAGCCGACTCTAGAGACGGCCGTGGCCGAGTTGGTAGAGGCGTGTGCCTCACGTTCAACAGCTCCTTCAGGTTGCTAGTTCGAGCCCCGTCCAGGTTACCCCTACTTTTTTGGAGATATAAAAAAAAAACGCAGTTCTCAAAGGGTTAAAGATGAATTACTGTTTATAAAGCTGTTCATGCTGGCAATCAGCCCCGAAATTTGATTTTGAAAAGATTGCTGCATCTCACCTAAATTTGCGTCCACGTGTTCGATTACCTTCGAACTCACTTTGTTTTCCATCTTGTCTGAACGTGATTCCATCACATTGATGGCCGTTTCCCTGGCCGCAGTCAACATTGAACCCAGTGATCTTTCCGGATATATTGATTTTTCGTTTGGTTCGAAGCCCTCAAAATCCGGAGTCGAACTCGTTTCCTCACTGGCAAGTTCTTTAAGGAAAATAGGAGCGTCCGGGTCCTTGCTCATACCTGCCAAACGTTTGTCGATGCTTGTCTTTGTTTTTTCTGCCTTCCTTTTCAACTGGGCCTTCTTTTGGTCAGAATGTTTCCAGGTGTACAAAATCTTTTTCACCGTTTCGGCTTTGTGTAGTTCGCAAATTTCGCAAAAATTAACCACAAAATTGCACTGCCGACATCTCCTGCAGAGTGGGTGTAAATCCTTTGGAGTCTTTTGGCACGTACACGTTGGGAATTCCCTGTCCTTCAATAGTTCGTTCACGTTGTCCACATCTTCATTTCCTGTCTCGATCACTTCTTTCGCACATCCTTGATCGTTTTCTGCCATAGTTTGATTGGAAAAACCAGCACGCTCGTCCTACCTCGACGCGTGCTCAAAACCAAATGGGGTTTTCCCAACGGGAAGCAGGCGGTTGCAGCAGGTATGACTGCGCAGCGCGCCTGGTGGCAAAAACGGGCAACTGGTGTTGATATCAAAATTTAAAGGAAATTTTAGTTTGAGCATGGGAAAAGCCAAATTTAGCGAATTTAGCATGAGTACTGAAGGTAAGTAATTTGCAGATAGTAAGAAACCAAAAACACATTCTGTAGGCCTAACAGCATTGCTCATGAACAGGCATAATGGTAATTTCTGAAGTCAATTAA
>JAHWFP010026897.1:4134-25106 GCA_023313725.1 Lithobius niger
CCGACGCCGCCGATGCCGAAAAAAAAATGTACCGGCTGTGGAAGCCACAGACGAAAAATATTTCACGGCGAACATCTCCAGTTACGAACTGCGTCTCATTCATACCACAGGGGCTTGCCATCCGTCGCTCGCGCGTCGCGTGGGTACATACTATCCTCAAAGCAGAATTTTCTGTCACTGTCTGCGACACCAACTGTCAGGGAAAAATTGTCTGCAGCTAATCTGTTTTTTTCGTATGGCTACGTGCATATTTATTGGTTTTTAATGAGTAACTTTTCAGTGCTTTATTCTATTGATCTGGCTCTTCCATCAACGGACAGGTCTCGTCGAGACGATTAAAATGGTGTATTGGAATGTCCAAATCGGTCAAAAATTGGCGAAACGGCAGAAATTTGGTCAAAACGGCCCGTTTTGTCTGCGACTGTGCCAGATTATCTGCGACATAGTCGCACGTCGCACCCCTTTCTGCCTTTGGGCATACTATACATAGTCTGTCTCCACGCGACGCGCGAGCTACGGACGGCAAGCCCCTGTGATTCGTGCTCACTCATGCGTCTCGCGGAGTTGGGCTGCCCTTAAATTACGTCACCAGAAAAGGGCGAATCCATGTTGCGTCAGGGTGGCTCGAGTGATGCAGACAGCGGCATGGTGTACTGGTGGGTCCATCCGGTTCGGTGGGTCACCAGGGTGTCATTCCGGCTCGCCAGGTCACCACCAGGTCTAGCCCATTGACCCGGTGACCCACCACAAAAGAGTGACCCAAGTGACCCAAATGATCTGGTGACCCACCACAAAAGAGTGACCCAAGTGACCCAAATGATCTGGTGACCCGATGAGCCGTACCAACTCTGCCTGGAGACGTCTTGCAGTTAAACAATTTCTTTAGTGAGGTGAACCTACGTTTCGGGGCACTCATTAGGGTGGCCCAAAATTTTTAAGTCAGCTAGGTATACCACAAATCAAACGAGTTGTTTGTAAAACTGGTGTTTATTACAGTGTTTTACAAGTCTTGATAACAATGCTGTGAAAGCATTGAGATATCCGATAAGGCTAATGACGATGACCTTGTCAGCCTCTTCAAGGCCAGCACATTGCTAACTTTTGAAGTTGGAACTGGACCTCAGTTAGAAAGCAACAACCCCTCCCCCCCCCCAAAAAAAAAAAAATCTGAATAATGCCATTGTTATGGACAAAATAAAATTACTATAAATAGCTTACCAACCTAATATTTAGCTGGAAGCGCAGCACACCTCCAAAGTGTATGTGATCATATTTTTAATTTGTTTGAAGATTGCTGGAGATTTGCTGGAGATTGAGCGAAAAGACACCCACCCTCATTCGAAAGAAGCTAACTCCTTTGGAGAGCAAAGTTGAGTTCCAAGTAAAACCGATATTGCTTTTACCAACCGCGACAGAAACTCAATTGTGTCTTCAGGTCTCAGGTTGGCACGCCAGCTTTACGTCGTTTATCAGTGTTATCTTCGATCAATATTGGTATTTGAGTTGGGGGTGGAAATGTTCTAGAATGGAACCAAAACGAAGATAAATGACCTGTTCTTGAAGCTTCTTTCTCAGCAGCTCACAAATTGAACGAAATAAAGTTGCTTGAAGAAAGCGGTGCGTCACAAATCTCAACCTGTTGATATATCTGGAGATTGTCATTTGGTTGAACTTTGGGTCTGTGGTTTTGCTGACCGTTTCTGTGGCTCAAGAAATGAATTATTAACCCTTGACCAAATCTTGATCTTGATGGGTACAATCACCATCCATCTTCATCTTATGGATGTATCCATGAAAAGTCTAGAGCTTTTGCCGCCAACTAGCACCCCGGCCAAATTCAACACCAAAAAACTTTTATTCAATATAGATGGATTACGGTTCCAGACGGTAAACCTTGTGCTATAACCTCGTCAGACCGGCGTCCTTTTAAAAGGTCATCTCCAAGTTGGGGTAAACCGTATGTCCCCAGCTCACCACGAGCTTTGTTAGAAGTCCCTGAGGATCCTGAATAAAAGGAGCAAGCACAGTCTAGTGGTCAGCGTCCTCGTCTAAAGCCAAGCTCATACCGGATCGAATCCCACTACTGACCTATATAAGACACAAAAAATCATTCGCATTTGAAGAGGATAGACCACAGAATATTACTTAAGTGCAGTGAGATTTAAAATAAAATATCACAAGTTTGGTCACTCCTACTCTCCCAATAATTTTACCAAATTTTTTATCCCCATGATGGACGTTTTCAAAGTTTCTAGTGGAAAATCGGTACGTCAGCATAAGTACATGAATAAAAGAGGTCTGGTTCGTTTCAATAGTACACTCATTTCGCAGACGCGATCACTTCACAGACGATCATTTCACAGACAAGATCATTTCACAAACATTCTTTTCACATGCATTCGTTTCACAGCCATGCATTTCATAGACATTTTAAACAACTTTTTTTTTAATTCCTTAATTATTTTTATGTCTAAAAAATAAAAAGAGGAAGAAAAAGGACTACAGCTTTAGTTGATCTTCATAGCAATAAAATGCATTTATAAAACAACCTCAGACTACTACCAAATCCAAATTGTCGCGTAAAAGATCAGGAAGCACGTATCACAAGTGTGAACAGCAACATAGAAAATCGTCCTTACTTACCTCCGTGGCATTAGACACAAGACTGTTTTATAGGCAACCATTTTTATATTTTTAAAAATACAATATTTTTAACTTTGTAGTATTTATTAATTTTAATATTTTTAAATCTTTCTTTAAAATGTGTACCATGAGAATTAGTGTACTGCAGTACCAGAACTAATATTGGGAACCAACACGGGCGAACCTTCAAACCTGTCCTCTGAGCAACGCAAAAGGCCTGTAAATGTGAATGTCAAATTTTGTTTCACGGTTAAGCAGCTAGTATAAGAAATAAACTTTTAAAAATGTGGGAATTTTAAAAACGTTCGTAATCATGACTGTGAAATACACGTCGGTGAAACGCATGCCTGCAAAACGGTTGTTTGTGAAATGATCGTGTTTGCGAAGTGATTGCTTGTGAAATAATTGGCCTAAAGCAAGCCGTTCCCCCTCACGTGTTACGGCTTCATACTATATGGTCCATACTGGAGCGTGCCAGTATGAAGTGTGAGCAAAAGTGCGATTTAAGACAAGTAGTTTGGTGAAGCATGCAACCGACGAAAAATTGGAGCGACTGAAGGGGGATGTGCTGATTGAGTGAGCGAAGCCAACGAAATTCAGCATTTGTTTACCATAAACAAACACAAGCCAGTAAGTACTAAGCAAGCACAAGCCAGTGTGTAAGCCAGTGCGTGCAAAAATGTGATTGAAGAAACGTAATTTTGCCAATATGGGCAAACACGAGAGACTAACCCGTACCCAAAGTTGGAAACGACACATCCAACATCACCCGAGTATGAGTTGAGCCAGTGTGAACCAAGTGCACAGAAATGTGATTGAACACGCCACAGACAGGAGGCGGCATTTCTGGAAGGAAATGTAAACTATTTATCAAAAGCAAAAATCCATCACAGATATCATAAGTAAGTAAGTTTATTACAAGTAAGTTTATTACAAGTAAGTTTATTACAATAAACAATTGCAGTATAACAATACCGCATGTGCCCACATCCCACAAGAGCTGATGCCCGCGTGTGGCATGTAGGGTACCATACAAGTAATTATAAAACAAAACATTGTATAAAAAGAAAACGTCGCTGCAAAACTTTAGTTAGAACATGTAATTAATAATAAAATTATTTAACTATAAACATAAAACGAATTATAAAATAATGGAAAGTTAATGGATTGACAAGTTAAGACATACTTATTGCGAAAGAAAGTTTAGCTTACAATTTTGAATAATTTTTCTATAGAGTAAGTACTTAAGCCCAGTAGCCATTTATACAAGGATTTTTGGAATGGTTAAATCTCAACAATTACTTTTAAGTTATGTATAGCTTGCTGCCAAGGAAATAGCTGCATTTATGTAATCTTTTTTTATTTACTTTAGGCTGAATAACGTAGTTGTTCGAGTCACTCCTAGTGTGGTAGTTCGTTAATAAACGAGTTGTAGCAAACCTCCGAAAACGAATTATAATTCGTTACGCATATAAATGGCGAACTGGCAGAATACCTAGCTGCTGATAAACAGGTAGCGAATGGTCATTTTGTTTTTTGAATGTCATTACTATGACGATCTTCTTTTAAAGTTTGATAACTGGAGCAACAGCGTTCATGTACGTTCCACCCCACCATGTAATAGAATACTGTAAATGTCAATGACTCATGGCAAAACAATACATTTTCAGCGTGTCAAGTGAGACATGTTTTCTGAGATAGTATAATTTACATAACAGAGCCCTGAGCCTACTAATAACTGTACTAGTCTGACTCCTCCATTTTAATGTGTTGCCCAAGGTTACGCCATGGTATCGTACATCATTCACTTTTTGGATTGGAGAACAATCACACGGCAGGCTTAGCTGCATTGAACAATTATGCATTTTAAAATTATTAACAGTTGGCTCATCTCTCTCTTTCAGTGAAAAATGAATGAAGTTACTTTTAGTAACGTTTAAGGTTAAAAGGTTCTCGATGAACCAGTCTCCGATCAAAACGAGGTCTTGTTCAATATTTATTGAGGCTTGTATTTTATTTTTGTTAACCGCAAGAAGTGCAGTGTCATCAGCAAAAGAAATAATTACTAACAAAAACGTCAAGTGTGCCGTAAAAAAGGGGGTTATATGATTGAAGTTTCACTTTACTTTTTAAAATGTACACGGATAAAATTTGGATGATTTTTAATTGAAATAATCAAATGTACAATTGAGAATATTGCATCTGTTTAAGTGCTGTTGTGCTTTACGTTTTAAATATATGATAGGTAAAGAACAACAGCACTTAAACAGATGCAATTTTCTCAATTGTACATTTGATTATTTCAATTAAAAATCATCCAAATTTTATCCGTGTACATTTTAACAAGTAAAGTAAAACTTCAATCATATAACCCCCTTTTTTACACTTGGACGTTTTTGTTAGTAATCCGTGTACCTTTTGTACGGCTAAGGCGTCGTGCTACAAAGGTTTATGCATGCATTGTTGCTGGCCAATTTGAAACAATTCAACTCAGCTCTGAAAGCCTGCATTTACGAAATAAATACGCCATTCTATCTAGCTGCCACTCGAAATTAACAACGTAGCTTAGTTTGGTTTAAATCTATATGCGTTTAGCTAAAACACGGATTCTTTCAAAGGTTTCAAAGGGTTTAACGAGCGTTAACCACTCCTGGTCATCTGCCCGAAGCCCGAAGGCCCTATGATTCTTTCATTTCATTTATTAATCCAGAAGCCATGGTCCAAAACCGTACGCTCCTTCTTCATTCTTCCTTCGATTCTTTGAATTTGAATTTGAATTTTATTAGAGCTGTGGCCCTTAGCCAAGCGCTCTGAAGAAACAACAAAACCAAACAAACAAACTAACAAAACAATGCAACAATAAATCTATCATTTGCCCTTCAACAATGAACTTTTTAGCAAAGACATAACACGTGCACGAAGAATGGATCTGGAGTTTTCTGAGTGGCATTGTTGCGAAATTACAATGGTTGAAACAATGTAAAACAATCAAAATGATCATTCAGGGACCCGTAACTCCGGAATGGATGGACCAATCGAAAAAGTGGTCCCTCTGAGGATGAAGCCCAGGGAAATTTCTGGCTAAGATCATGTTTCAGATTTTAGGTAGATGCAGTAGTTTTTTGTGAATCCGTGTAACACAAGAAGACGAACAACAACAAGTGAACAGTTTTCAAATTTACGTGTGGCTCCCTACTTTTACTTTTGCACGGAATTGCATAAAAGTTGGTGTAAAGTTGGGAAAAGTTGCTATCTACTATCTGGCCAAGTTTGGTCGAAATATATTGAATAGAAACGGAGAAATTAATAGTTTTAGTTTTGCTGGAGAGAGGACTTCAATCAAATATATACACGGCTATCGCCGCGTATGATACTACAATGAGTCTTTTAATTTGTAAATATCGTTAATGTAAATCAGAAACGTTGCGCACTCTCCATTTACGCATGCCATGCGAAGCACGGGATTTGGCTAGTAAGAAATAAGCATTTATTGGTCTGTATTCCACTAAAACTGCGTTGCAAAATTGGTGACAGCGCTAGCATGAAGGTGAGCTAGTTACCATAAATCCTCTTATGGTAAACATATGCAGAAGCCTCGAGACTGCTCCTGAAAGACAGAAGCGTGGTTTCACTTTTGACGGTAGCGGTGCAATCCAATCGGTCGGTGAGCTCTCTAATCAGTTTAGGAAAGTGCTTAACGTAGCAAAACTTCATCGCCAAGGTTATCGGCCCTGGGTGAAACTCTCTGTTGGTTCCTTAATTTTTTAGGGTTTGCCATCAACGTTAATCGAAGAAGTCTGAATTTTAGCAGGATTTAGTTGTATTTCTTTCAGCCAATTGGCACGTTTACAATATCACAAAGCTACACCGCCAAGGTCATCGGCCCTGAGTGACTTTTTCGTTGACTGCGTGTTTTTTTTTAAGTTTACCACCATACA
Organism: Lithobius niger; assembly: GCA_023313725.1. Classification (NCBI taxonomy): domain Eukaryota; kingdom Metazoa; phylum Arthropoda; class Chilopoda; order Lithobiomorpha; family Lithobiidae; genus Lithobius; species Lithobius niger. The sequence goes on from JAHWFP010026897.1 coordinate 10,716, forward strand.
CGTTATTCGAAAATATCGTGAACTTTCGCTTTCATTCTATGCAAATCCGTTTAATTTCCTGCCTGTTTTTAAAGAACATTAAATGTTTTTGCGCCTTTGTGTTCGTCACAACTTAAGTTTACGACTGCCCGGCTGGATGTAATAGAATTACGTCGCCAGACATCCTCTTGAACAGTGGTAATGAACCTAATGTCCTGGTGACACGGGAAGTGCGAAACAGGAAGTGGCCAAATCGTGGGGAGGGAAAATGCTCGTGAATGCTAGGAGGAATGGGAGGGTCCGCCACAAACACCTCAAGCAAAACATGTTGTTTCCGGAAAAAAAAAGTTAGTCGTAATAATGTTTGCAGGTTCCGAAAACTTCGTTCGTGTACCTAACGTCGGAAACTGCTCGAAATCTGCATCGGTTGAAGCTTCTTTGTCTTGTATTGCAGATGGAATCGTATTTAGCCACTAGAGGCTGGTGTAATGTAGATAAATTGTCTCCGGTAATTATCTGGATTAGGGGCACCACGCCAATTCACTTAATTTTTGTAATAACCAATGCTGCTCTTCATCCTAACACCGGTACGCAGTATAAAATCCGGGCAAATGTGTACAAACTTCTCAAAAAAAAATTATTCAAACGACGTAAAATGCTAATCACAGACGTGCTAAAGTGGCAGCTAGGACGATACAGCAGATTCAAGCTGAAGGGACAAGCTGAAGGTGTAGCCAGCATCGATACGTCCGCTTTGAGATTATGGGATGGCGGCCGCCACGATGATTTTCAGGGGTGCACAACGTTGGAGACGCACAAGTCCGACGAGTTGGGTAAAACACGCATGGCTACAGTTACACTGTGATACTCTTTGCAAATTTATCCTGGCACAGGAAAAGTTTGAACTAAGTTTCCAATAGCTGTACGATTTTAGAAATTACTGTTTGCATCATTTTTAAGATGGGTTTCACATTTGTGCACCTGCTTAGTACATGCGTTACCTTCAAGGCACAATTACGACAGAAATGATAAATTATGGGATGTGTATCCCAAGACGATATATGGTAAACTGCAATGTGGTAAAATCCTACAATACATTTATTTATTTATTTTATTTACAAAATTGTTGTAACTCCCCAATAAAAGCATGACAACAATTTCACATTAAAACAACAAATTCACGAATCTCATTCAGTCGAGAGCAGAGGCGAGAACGGACTACAACCAGGCGCCGCCATATTTTTTTTATATGGCGGCACCTACAGTTGTACCCAGTTCTCGCACTCGTCTCTGCTCTCGCCTGAATGAGATTCGTGAAATTGTTGTTTTAATCTGAAATTGTTGTCGTGCTTTTTATAGGAGAGGTTACAATAATTTTTTTAATAAAATAAATAAATAAATATATTGTAGGATTGGCCTTCGGCGAATCTCATCAGATCTCATTCAGGCGAGAACCGGAAGTTTGCTGGCACCATGTTGGCGTTATTGACGTCGGCCAAGCGTTGGAAGGAAGGCAGATTGCGAAGGTTTGGAATGCATTGTTTCTAGTACAATTTCGACCCCCTGGCGGCAGCGGGAACAGCCATATTGTGAGGATAGCCAGAAAACCCGATTTGCACCAAAAGTTTATGGAAATTTTTCTTTTCTTCTGAATTAATAATGTTCCAAATGATGCTAAAAAGACGTAAAAGACGAAAACATTATTTTCCCCCCAAAATTACGTGCCTCCCTAGTGCTACCGCGCTCGCTGTGGTTAAATATATAACATCAGAAACCGCAACCCAAAATTTGTCCACTTAAACTTTTGCTGTGGTGTAAATTGGTTTTTCGGCTATCCTGCTTCCCGAATCAAAGACCTCGCAATATGGCTGCCACCGCCGCCACTTTAGCGTGTCTGTAACTAGCATTTTACGTCTTTTGAATAATTTGGTTAAGAAGTTTATGCACATTTCCCCCCGGGTTTTATAATGCGCAATGGTGTTAGGCTGAAGAGTAGCGTCGGTTAGTACATCACTTGTGGTGTGGTGCTGTTGATTACCTTTTCTCCTGCGCACGGATTGTATTCCGAACTGAAGAGAATCTTCACAGACGTAATTTTGTCAAATTAAACCACTAAGTAAGCCTAGTTAAAGGCGCTTTTTCACCTTTTCAACAACTAGATGCAGAACCGTAGAATCTTCGAACAATATAAAAAGAAAATAGCAGTAAATTAAAAAAAAGGAACAACACTTCGCAGCAGCGCCGCGAATTTTCATAACTAAATCGAGTTCACGTGACCTTCATCAGCCTATTGGATGACGGAGAATCTGGAACGTGGATGCTGTGTTTAGAATATGGGCACTTCTTTGGGGGTTTTGGGTAGGTGGGTGTTTCGTGCTGCACCGTCAATCTCTATCTCTATTTCTATTTCTAGAGGCTGGTAATGTAGATAAATTATCTCCTTCTCACAAATTGCATTCCGAACGTTCGGTTCGTGTTTTTATCAGCTTGGGAAGGCAACGAGTGATTGAGAAAAATGATCTGCACTTCAGCTAGTCGAGTGGTGTTTGCAACGGGAATACCATGTTGCAATATCGCATAGTAAAAGCAAGATGGAGGGACCAAGGCTGAAAGATTATTGGAGAACGCCATACGTGGTCAGTGATCAGTGGGACTGCCAGAAGTAATGCCACAACAGCCTAGTTTAATATTGATGAGTTTTCACCTACACGAGTTGCATTTTGATTCGAACTGAGAAAATACCGAGTGTTGCGTGAGATGTTTTTATCAGCTTGGGAATGAAACAACTGATTGAGAAAAATTGTCCAAGGCTTGAGGGTATTTTCAACGGGAATTCAGCCGTAGCAATCAAAACAAGATGGATTAAGGCAAACAAAGATCTGATAATTCCAAACGTGGTCAAACGTGGTATTGGCAATTGTGGTATGATAGCTATAAATGAATGACTTTTTCATACCTAGTGACGTTTATGAGCATGAGGCAAGTTTTCCGCCAGTAAACAGCACGAAGGTTGAAAAAAAATGAGGTAACTTTTCAATGCTCGTGGAGTATTTAATGTGGGAATATCCATGAAGAATTGCTGCGATAATTCGGTCTAGTAGTCGCTGAATCATCGCCTATCAGGGAGATTTCCACGGTACAATTTTTTTTTTATGTACGGTAATCGTTTCAAGCCACGAAGTTAGGTTGCCAACTTATCCTCCATTACACCAAAGTGAGGACCTCCCCTTTCTCCATTCTCTGGGTTTGGAGACTACGAAAAACAAGTAGCTACAAACAGAAATCAATAGATATGGGCGAGATCTATTGTTTTGATTTGCCCGTTGGCCCTGGCTTCCAGGCAAATGGGTTTGTGATGCCACATCCCCTTCACTCATAATACTACAAGTATAAAACATTGAAGTGTAACGTCAAGTTTGATGGAAGCAGAGTAATCGGCCGCTTAGCAGTTCGTATCTTCCCACAACACGTGTGCAATTATTGATAAGAGGTTCGCACGTCAAGGGAAAGCACTGCAGCACATTTGTTCTCTAAGTAAAATTGTTGGTCATTATACCCAGCTTCATCACTACACACATCTGAAACTAATGCGTAAAGAAACAAGCGGCTACAGCGACTGCCTAGTCGCACCGGTCTTCTGTACAGTTCCTCCACTTCCAATGTTGAGGCGCACACCTCTATCATGAACTACAACAGCTATCTCTATTATACTAATCTAAAAGCAGAAGCCATCACAATTGTCGGTGAAAAATGTGTTAGCTTTTAGGCCTATTCTACATTTTTGGCATAATTGTCAGCTTTTAGGCCTAATTTTAACCAGCAGTTTTAATTTTGTTAAGTAGCAGCTAACGGAGATATGGATTGTATAGATAAGCCTATTCATTTTTGCAACACGGTGCGCCTACAGGCACACAGTTACAGTGTTACAACATAACGCGCAACGTAGCCTATATAGATCAGTGTATCTAGCAGGGAAGTGACCAGAGAGACGCTGTTGATGAAGCCAACTGCGACTCGTAGCAACTTGACGTTGCCATGGTAACATGATTTTAGAGCTAATTTTCATTTTTAGGCCTAATTTTAAAAACGCAGTTTTAATTTCGTAAGTAGCAGATATAGGCCTAATGGAGAATTTGGTTCGACGGTAAACTTACTCATTCATGCAACAATGCGACGAGACTATTTTAAACGTAGCCAAAATCCATTTGTTTTTATTGAGTGTTACCTTAGGATTTTAAATCGACGATCAAATGTTATTGTTTAATTTAGTTACGTCGAAGAATTCTATTAGCTATAAGGAAGTAACGATGTTTTAATTTTCCATGTTATTTAACCAACTTCTCACACTGAATCTAACGTTGTAAACAATGGTCGTCAATATCTGGTACTGTTGCGAAGTTGAAAAAAGCGACGGACGGACGGACGGACAAAGTCGTTGCAATTGTCTTCACAGTCGGTACGGCTGTACAGAAGACTAAAACGACCGACGACTAACGCAGAACGTTTCAGTTGCGTGTACTGTGGAAAGTCGGTATAATGATCGAAAATGTTGCTGGGTTGGACTGGTTGTTTTGGAAGGTTACATATGTACAGTGTATATGTACTGAGAACCGTTTGAGAGTTTCATCTGACGTCAACACTTTTAACTCTTGCTGCGCGCCATGTAGACAGGCCTAACTGTCCCCGCCGACAATCAGTGCAAAAGTATGGTGGCATAGATTGAAGTTAAAGTAGCACTATTACCGATTGAAATGTGAACGAAAATACTGTGGCGCCATCTAGCGGCAGTGATATCGTTAACCTTTATAGGTTGCTCCCAGGTGCACGAGGACGTACCAAATCTTTACTCAATAATTAAGGAGGTCGTGGCTTTTTTGTTTCGTTAAAAGAAATGGCGTTATGCATTCCTTCCCTTGTCGCAAGCAAGTGCTAGATAGTACTATATAACGCTAGATGTTGCCAGATTCTGCCTACTTTCAATCGGTTATAGTGCCACTTTAAATAGATACGGCATCTTACCGCATCCAAGCCTACGGGGAACCTAGCGGTTGTTGCGGCTACTAAAGCCTCTGCTAATGCTTTGCGTGCTAAGCAGCACTAGGAGAAAGCAGCATGAGAGGCATTAGTAGCTGCAACTACCGCCAGGGCCCCGCGTAGGCTTGGAAGAGGTAACGTGCGATATCATAGAGGTAGGAAACAATATATAACTTATCTGGTCAACTTTCTCACATATGATGGGGGTCACCGTCGCGTGAATATCGCCTTGTGATCCACGTGATCCAGAGAGGAAACGGAACAAACGAGAATAGCGCGTGAAATTTGACACTCACGTGGGTAGGAGCACCGACATTGTTGCCACCAAACTCCGGAATACGACACGTCACCCGAGAAGTCACGATTAATGTTCGTGTGTAGTTACACCGTCTAGGTGGGGTAAGTCTAAACATTGTGCCAAACATTCATTACGAATCTACAGAAATGCCCTAGTCGCCGCATTTTAACATGGTTTTAGTCCAAGGGAAATGTACTTTCTGTGGAGTGTCGAGGAAAACAATGACGCCATTTCGTTTAGAGGATGTGCATATACCTTTAAGAAAAATAATACCATCTTCAGTATGTTTTTGTTTTGCTTAAAGGCCGGTTGCCACCAAATTAGCATTGCAGCATGTAGACCTATCGAGTTCTGTCTCGCAGGAAGCAAAGGAATGACAAAGCAAAACTTTTAAATGCTACAAACAAGCCACGTGACTCCTTAATTATTGAGTAAAAATTTGGTACGCCCTCGTGCACCTGGAAACAAGCAGTAAAGATTAACGATATTAGTGTCACTAGATGGCGCCACGGAAATATAAAGAAATTCCCCTGGCGCCATCTATAGTGACACTAATATCGATAAGCCTTTCAGCTTGTTTCCAGGTGTACGAGGACGTACCAAATTTTTACTCATTAATTAACGAGTCACGTGGCTTGTTGTTGCGTTTAAAAATTTTGCTATGTGCGTTTTTTGCTTCTAACGAGAGAGAACTCGAGAGAACTCTAACCGGTTTCTTTGGTGGCAACCGGCCTTTAAACGCTTAAAGGAAACATAAGACTTTTTCCTTTTTAGAGAACGATGTTTTTATTAGCGGGATAAAGCCAGCATTGTAGTTTTTCGCTAAACCTGGTTAGAACGAAATTCGTACATATTATCAGAAGCGGCATGAATGAAAGGCAACACAATTTTACCATTATTCCACCGATAAGTCCTGACCCCGTGCGGGCACTTGTCGAACTACTTGCCGTTCTTACTTTCGCGGAAAAGTACATTAGGGTACGCTGTGTAGGTTTTATCTAACAAATATGTGTGAAGTATATCCATAGTGCTACGAATAGTCCAAGTGTGTTTTAATTCGCAAGAACTAGCCTTTAAACGAACTTAAAAACGAGGAAGGTATTTTGTTTCTCGAACCAAGGCCGACTGGAGTAGAAATTGCGTGTTTTGTCTCCCGACTCTATGCCAGTTCCCAGTAAGCTAAAGATCTTAGCATTGCTTTCTTAAAATAAGATTTTGGCAATGTTAAAGGTACACCTTATAACACTCCGCCTGCCTTACAACAGCCACGCGCTGATCGCCATCCGCTCATATAGCATCGCAAAGGTCAACTGAGATACTAGCTGAGTTCCTCGCAGCGAAGAATGCAGCTACTGTCTCAATTGGCATTGCGCCTGATAGATGAACGGCATGAACGCATTAATCGTGTCGTCACAAACCGGAATGATTCCCGTATTTTAACACCACAATTTATAATTTTCTAGGCTAGTGTCTTATAATTCTGCTTCGGCGATCTATTGGAATAATTAATTTTAATTTTTTCCGCATTAGTCTGTTAGATTTTTGATCTCATGGTAATTATTAGAAAATTAGTACATGCACACGCAGAGATGAAACGTCATGGTTATTGAAAGCACGCAAAGCATCATATACTGCGGGACGCAGTAAATATAGTTAATTATCATTCAACAGAAAATCTCTTAGACGCCACATTTCAAAACGGATTTTTACCAAGGGATTGACTAACGGTAAGGAAATAGACCGTTGGAGCCATACTTTGATGCGGTGGATCGAGAAAAATGGCACTGAGAGGAATGTCCTTTTAAATCAACTGTCCTGCAGTCATGAGCTGAAACCTACGGCTTCTAACGGTGGAATTGAAAGCGAGAGTTACAACGTGGATACTCCCCACATTTATTCTCTCCTGGTGTTATTAATCGCGCACCATACGCTTGGTGCTTATCTTTAAGAAATCGACGTACACTACATTATTGGACATTGAATTTTGAACACTTCAAATGTTGTAGTGAATTCAGCATACGGATTAATCGTTCCTGGCAACCGCCAGTGTTTGTGCATACATCTTCCCATTGTTGAAATAGCACAACGTTACATTGTTGGAGCACGTTGCTCAGCTATAGACAGTTCGAATGTGGCAAAAAAAAAGGGTTCAAAGGATTTTAGCCCGACGAAGCCCTAAAGGCCAAACCAGACTTGCTGCTCGCGGCTGCATCACGATGCGGGATGGTGTAAGAAAGACGTCAAAATAGGTCAATAAACGCAACACCAACCATACGACTGCAGCAATTTTGACCTTGTAGGCACGTAGTAACGTATCGCTTCGCGCAAAACTTTCTTCTGTCTGGCTAGGTCTTAAGCCAGCAATAATTAAAGGGTTTAACGAGCGTTAACCACTCCTGGTCATCTGCCCGAAGCCTAAGGCCCTACGTCTGCAACAGACAGATTCCCAGGCGGTCACCCACCCAAGTATCAATCCAGCCCAAAGCTGCTTAACTTAAGGCAGCAACTTTCTCGCGTAACAATGCTGAATCGTAACAATGGAGTTTTCATCCAGGAAAAAGCGCTACACCAATGCTTGTGTGACAACGTAATGGTCAAAATTCATTATCCAATACTGCACTGTATGTAGGCCAGTTAAGTAGACACTGCTTTCTATTGATAAATTATTGTACAAAAACTAAGCAATGGTGCACTTGGACAATGCCGTGTTGCTTAGGTGTCATCGTTAAACAGGACGAAATGGTAAAAACAATACAATTCCGTCGTTCATTTTGCCCGAAACCTTCTACGAGTGTCGTATGGAAGTCGGCATTCAGAGCATCGTTGTTCTCCCAACATTTCCAAGACAACTTTAGCTGGCATAACAATCGATAAATTTTACTTGTTTTTTCCTCCGGCCATATCTCAAATGCCACAGAAGAAATGTTTTTTTTGTTTTTTTTCCTATCCAATTCTCAACAGTTAGAGGCTGCGCACTCGTTGTCTTCTCTCTTGTCGTTTGGCTCAAATATTTGATGGGTCGATTAATCGCTTGGCTGATCTCGGAGCGTTCCAGCTGAAGAGTCTCTCTCGTGTGTGTCCCCGCCGAACATTACATTAGAAATGTTGAGTCGGATCCACAGGAAAAATGGGGAACAAAACTAAACGCTTTGTTCTCAATCGACCGAATCTCACGTAATTTTCGCAAAACGTTTGACCTTATTCGTCTATAGCTAGAAGAAATAAAAGAGGCTGCCAAGATATGATGATGATGATGGATGATAGCGTATTGTAAAAATGAACTTTATAAATGTTTCTCTTACACTTCTTCCCCTTCCCCCCTTGGTATATACCCGTTTCGCCGATTCCCGTTTCGGCGAAAATAAGGATGTGATTAAAATTCGGCGAAAGGGGAAATGGAATTTCTGTTTCGCCGAGGCAAAGAATTCTTAAAAATTTAACATTGGAGCAGTTAAAGATTAAAGATGCATTCCGAATTGGGAGGAATTTGTGACTAGTTGTGGTTTCTGATGTTGTATGTTTAGCCGCAGCGAGCGCGGCACGAAGTTTGGAAAAAAATTATTCGCGAAACTGGAATTCCCTTTTCGTCGAAAATTAAGACACTGGTTAAAATTAGGCGAAACGGTCGTACACCCTTCCCCTTCCCGGTTTATGTATATAACTCAATGCTCACTAATCTCTGTCCCTCCCCCCGCAAAAAAAAATTAAAACAGCCGCTGACCTCCCCGAACTGGTGACTTCATTGCCTGTTGCTCCGTGCATGATGAGTTTGCTCCGCCCGCATCCCAACTTTGCTGTGTGTGCGCGTCCCAACTAAGCGTATTATATACGTACTAGCAAAGTCGCTCGCTTCGCTCGCTCATTCCGCGTCGTCTCGCTCCCCCCCCCCCGCGGGGGAGTTGGCGGTGGGTGGGGGGGTGGCGGAGATGGCATCGTATGCAGCTACTGCTGCTGCCTCTTTGGCTGCTGCCGATGGCTGAGTTGCGGAAGTTGTGTAATTATATATATAGATAGGTGAATAAATATTAGGTTTAAATATTGTGATGAATACAACGATGAACAGCTTGTTTAATCTGTTGCAAGTATTCATCTTGCGGTATTGTGCCTTCTTTCCTCAACACTATTCGATTGCTAGGCTGGGTGTATTGAGTTCTGAAAAAATGTGTGAGTAAATAACGATAGATCGTCCTAGTTGGTACTTGCCTCCCAGGATCAGTTTGGGTTTCTCCCAGGATCAGTTTGGGTTTCTCCCGTCACGATCCACTACCCACCAATTACTTTCTGTCCTTGATAGGTGGACTTCTGCCTTGGATGTCGGAGTTCCATCTGACGTTGTCTACTTCGATTTTAAAAAGGCCTTTGAGTCAGTTGTACATCGAAAACTGCTTCTTAAGATTGACGGTTGTGGTATCGTTGGAAACCTCAAGGCTTGGCTAGCTGCCTTTTTGGCTAACCGCACCCAGAGACTGATTGTTGGAAAATCTTCGTCCTCCTGGGTTCAGGTCCCTTGTGGGGTCCCCCAGGGTTCCGTTTTGGGGCCACTTCTTTTCCTAGTTTACATCAATGATCTCCAATTTCCTTCCGATGACTGCTATGGTTTTAAATTTGCTGACGATTTAAAGATTGGTGCGGAGATTCTCTCCCCCTCTTGCTCCCCTGTTCTGGAAGCTCAGATTCTTCATGTGGCTGACTGGTCACAGATCTGGCAACTTCCACTTTCTGTTCAAAACTGCTGCACCTTTCATGTTGGAAATCGTAACTGTGGTAACCTTTATTTTCTGGACCAGTCACCACTTCCTTCCGCCAATGAAATGTGCGACCTTGGGGTGTGGTTTTCCGGCAACCTGAAACCATCCCTTCATTGCAGGAAAATCTGCGCTCTAGCTTATTCTCGATCAACCATTGTACATCGTTGTTTTATCTCCGGCGACATCCCTACTAAGATCTGGGCGTTTAAGGTATTCGTGCGTCCTATCCTAGAATATGCCACTCCTGTTTGGTCCCCATACTTGCTTGGCGACATCGATCGTGTTGAGAAAGTCCAGCGCCGTTTTACAAAAAGTCTACCAGGGTTTAGAAACCTCGAGTATGGTGAACGTCTGCGCAGAACTGGCCTGGAGTTGTTGGAGCTCCGTCGACTCTGGTTCGATCTTATCTTGGTCTTTAAGATTCTTCGAGGCCTTGTCAGGGTTGATCTCCCTCTCTTTGATTTTGCACCTCGCTTGATGTGCACCCGTGGTCATGACTGGAAACTGGCCTACCCCATTTCGCATTTGGACTGTCGTCATAACTTCTTTTCTGTCCGGGTTATACCGATATGGAATGGCCTTAGCAAGGAGACTGTTGGGTCTCCCTCCCTTGCCGGGTTTCGCCGCCTTCTCCGTAGGGAACCCCTTGATAAGCATTTGAAGCGCCCCAATGATTATTTACCACTTTGATCACCTCTTCATAATCTAGGAGCAGTGTTAGTGGGTCACCCCCCTTCTGTCACCCTTCCACGTCCGTGGTAAATGTACTTATTATTATTATATTGCCTGTTCGGGCCACTTCATTTTGCAAAGTGAGCAAGAATGAGATGACGCTGGATAATATCGCAACTTTCTTAAAGCAACATCCGGCCTGCCTTATAACAGCCACGCGTCGATCGCATCCGCGCATTTACTTAGACAAGGTCAACTGAGACAGTAGCATCGTTCGTCGCAGCGAAAAACGTAGCTACTGTTTCAGTTGGCATTGCGCCTAATAGACAAGCCAGCGTGAACGCATTAATTGTGTCGTCAAAAACCGGAATGATTCTTGTATTTTGAAATCACAATTTATAATTTCTAGACTAGTGCCTTATAATTTTGCTTCGGCGATCTATTGGAATAATTAATTTTAATTATTACTGCATTAGTCTTTTAATTAAAAAAAAAAGGAGTGATATCATATCAAAAACCAAAACTGGTAAAAGGGGCCGCCAAGTTCCGAATGGTTCGGCCCTTCAAAGGAGTGATATCAACACACCAAAACATTCGCCAACTTAATCGCACCGAATAATACTTTGGACGGTAAATGAAAACTTGAACATTGCTACCGAAAGTAGCAATGTTCTAGTTTTCATTTAACCTTCGAATTATAAGCGGTGCAATTAACTTGGCGAATGTTGTGGTGTGTTGATATCACTCCTTTTAAGGGCCGAACCATTCGGAACTTGGCGGCCCCTTTTACCAGTTTTGGTTTTTGATATGATACTGTTGACATCAGATGTACCAAATAACGTAAAATTGCCTCGGATAATATGAGCATTTTGTCCATTTGTGCACTTTTTCGTGGTGGTGAAGGCTTTTGTATGCTCCTTTCATTTCGTAAAGAGCATACCAAATGAAGAAAAAAAAGCGGTTTTCACAAGTGGAAGCTAATCAAAGTTGAGTTACTAACATTCTACTTAGTGATAGGGCAGACGTCACAGGGGGGTTCTTTAATCCTAATTTAATCCCGAGCCCTAAGTCCCACTCAGCCCACTGCACGCTGATTGATTTGTGTTCTTTGTTTACCTTATAATTAGTCACGTGCCACCTGATTAGGCAGTGGCACGAGCAACGCAGCTTGGCGGTTGGCGATTGATAACCGGGGAAAACACAAAAGACCTGTTTGTTGTTGACTCAAGGAAAAGAAGATTTGCCGTTCGCTCCGGGAAACCAATCTATTTAACAAGCTACGGGCGAAAGGATTTTCTCTTAGGTAACAAAGGGGCAAAAAATGAAGCAATTTGCAGAGGGGATTGGAACCGGAACTTAAGAAGATCGATGCTCTGATGCCACCGAGAATGTCTGCCGTCTCTGGCTTGCCGGAAATTAAAAACGGCTTTTTGTAATACCTTCATTATTTTCTTACATGTCGGCGTCAAAGTCCATAAACACAAAGGAATTGAATGAGGCAAAATAAAATGTAACGCTGCTGTTGTAACGGATGTTCAGGATACAAACAAACACTCGTTGTAGCAACCGGGGACTGTAGTGAAGACTGGTGCGCGGCCATCTTGGCGAAAAAATTCCACGCTTCATGTCGTGTAGCCGGCAATCGAACCCGGGTCCTCAAGCTACATGCAACTGCTTCAATCACTAAGCTACCACGGCACTACCCAGATCGCCACAAACTGGCCTTTTAAGCATTAACGTCAGTCTCAAGGGTAGAGAGCTTGTTGACGTTTGCCGATCCTCGATATCGAGCTGCCGATACGAACACCGATTCTATCTCCAGATCTTAACAATGATTGTAGCATTCAAGACTAAGCAATTGTGATTGATTATTTATTATCCCTTGTTTTTAACAATGCAACCCTGTTATGTTTGATATTTTACGAGCCATATCAATTGTAACCGCGTGTAATGTATACATGAATTTGTGGCTTATATTTTAGCTTTTAACTTCACTTCCCTCCTAACCTCCCAACCGACCCATTCCCGCATCAGTCGCCATTTTTAGATGCCTTTTAGACCTTTTCATTAGACCTTTGGCCTCTTATCCCTAGTCCCAACTAAAAATCAAACCCATATTTTTATCCAATGTTTGCTATGAGCAGCATCCCGTTCTGTATAGCTTGCAGTTTATTAATTATCATTTCATCTTAAATTCAGTACTTTGGGCTTTAGTCAAAACCAAACCGAGCAAAACGTTCATTTCTCTTGCACCCTTTTGTGGCCCGAACCCGCAATTCAGGCGAGCTAACAAATACACCATAATGAATCTGAACCACTTTTGGGGTAATTTTATTCCACCAGAGCTTTATAGAAGCTTTGAGCGTTAGGTCTTGGATCAAAATCTCAGTCAATATTTGGATCAATATTCTGGATGAATATTTTGGATCAATATTCTAAAACTCCCGTCCCCCTTTCGCCCCCGCCAGTCATGTTGTACACCGCACGAGGTAAACCCGAAGCCAACTTCCCAACATGTTTTGGTGCATCGGCCGGGATCGAACCTGGTTCTCCCGCGTGGCAGGCGAACATTCTACCGAGTACTGAAGCTATAGAAGGAGCTACCGTGAGTACACAGTATTGCTCACTTTCGCGTCAATCGTAAGACTGACGTCAAAATTTCTCAGGCTACTTTGCGGCGATCTGGGGTGAGTTGCTCGTCAAACACGAACGTCGAATATGACGCGATTTTGATGGAATCGTTGGCCACGTCGTGTGCAAACATGGCAACGATTACGTCAAAATCGCGTCATATTCGACGTTTGTGTTTGACGAGTAACTCGCCCCTGGATAGGGTCGCGGTAGCTTAGGCATTCAAGCAGTCGATACGTGAACGGAAGATTCGGTATCGATTCCCGGCAAACCACACGTGAACTTTTTCGACCGTAGCCGCATATACTGGTCTTCCCTGCAGTCCCCATATGCTACGACGGGTGCTTTGTTTATATCTTCTCAGTGCAGTTTTATTTCTCTTCATTGGGATGCTCATGTCAAGTTCCATAGGAATTAGGCCCCTGGGATGGTTTAACATAGGTAGGGTATACAAATAGATACAAATGGTCGTTCCTGATTAGCGTCGTTCCTGATTATGGCATGTATAAGTTCCTAGATAATTCCTAGCTTTAGCTGCGCACCCAGCCGTAGCCATGGCGCCAGAAGGAGAGAGAGGGACAATTTTGCTGGGTAAATCCCATCGAAAATTCCTAGGTTCTTTTACACGCCACACTCGACATGAGCACGAGACATCACATGACCCTTCTCTTCCCGAAAATGGCAGGGGTGGCTGAAGCAGAACTCGAACCCGAGACCTCTGGCACGTAGATGGTCAGGCTAACCATCAGGCCTCTCACCTTGCCCCACCTTGGTAGGTAATTCTTAGCCATTGAAAAGGAAGTTACTTGTCAATTTCCAACTTTTTGAGTTATATGCCTTGTATTTAACAATGTTCAAAGGGCCAATAATGGCGATTTACATTCGTACATCGTAGTAATAGTTTTTTTTAAACACTGCTAAATACAAAAAGAGGAATTGAAAACCGTTCCAGACAACAGTTTATACAGGTGCCAAACGATGATAGCCCCCACCCCTTCCCAGAATAAACTAAGCGTTAGGGGGAAAATA
>JAHWFP010026897.1:26430-38533 GCA_023313725.1 Lithobius niger
TACTTGACCGGATACCTTTAATTTAAACATATTTGATCATTTTTTCCTTCTTTTAGAAATGTCAGAAGACAATTCCTCACAAACCAAAAAGTAAATGCATAGCGTAACGTTCCTACATTAACACAATTACATAAATTTGTACTAAAAAATATTCGGCCGAATACCAACAAATCTTAACACTATTCGGCCGAATACCGAATAGCACTATTCGGCCAAAATCAGTATTCGGCCGAATACTTGAATTTTTGGCCGAATAGGCCGAATACCGAATAATTACCGAATATTCGGTGCATCCCTATTAATCGCTGAATTCTTGAACACTATTCTGTTTTCAAACATGAATCGGCAAAATGACAAAACTGCATACAAGGCAAAAAGAAAACTGGAGAGCAGAACTAGAGTGGGGTTTTCCTAATCATAGAGTTCTCGGAATAGAGCAGTGACATAACGTAGTATTATTGTGTATAACTCTATGGTGGAGCCAGTAACTGGGTTACCTACAAGGGACACTGGAGGGGAAAAAGAAGGTCGTCTTACTGAAGCCAATGCTATTAGACTGGATTTCTTAAGCCTACAACGCGCGATTTTTGTAGTTGGAGAAAACGACGTTTTTTTAAACCTAAGAAAGCCACTCTCAAAGCACTGTCTTGACTAGAAGTGCCGTTGTTTTCCCTTACATTTTAATCTAGTGCACCTTGTAGTTATGCCCTCCAGATGCTATCTCGTAGGCACTATGACGTCACTTGACGCTGCTCTATAGTTCTAAAAGTGAGCGTCGTCTTGAGCGACTGACTTCAAGTACTAACTGGACAGGGATGGGTTTTTACGATTTCGAGTGAGACAAAAAAAAAAGTTCGGTCTGACTGTTAGCTTTAAAAACACTTGACTGGAGTATTCGGTAAATGGGCAACAGGAAAACAGGTTTCGTAGAAAGTCACGCGTGTCAAGGACAGTGACAAGAATTTCACGGAAAGTATTTATATATGGAGCTTTGTGAAGCATAATGATACGGAAGCTGTGCCGGGAAGAATAAGTAATAATTTTAAGGAGGAAATTACGCGTGGATCATTAACGAAGTTAGGGCGCGTTTCAGCAAGGACAATTTTCTCGCTTACTAGCTTTTACTTGTTCAATACTAAATCTGCTGGTTGCTTCTCGCCTTTGTCGGAGAATGTGGCTTTCAAGTTGTCTATACTTAGTAACCATGGCAACAACGCGGACGCAAATTTTCTCCTCGTGCCAACACCAAGAAAACAATTTTTTCCTGCAGTACACGACGACGGACAGATTCCTGAATACCAGCATTCGAAGGTTTGTCTTCGAATCGATAACTCCGAAATGGACGCCATGTTGGATTTTGAATTCTCGCTGCGAGTAGCTATTTATTCTACCGTCGTTTGATCACTGCTAGAAGCTGTTTTTTCAGCGAGAATAGCAAATTTTGGAAATGGCGTGAAATGGCAACAATGTTGTTGTTTAAAATTACTGTTGCACTTTGCTATTTATAATACATTTAATTTGTTGTCTATTACCGCAATCATTTAATATAAACGGGAAATTAATCGTATATAAATAACGGTTGCCTAGCAAATGGCTTTCGGCGAGCGAGAAGGTCTCGTTGCGTAAACGAGCCCTAACGTGGGTAGGCTATTTGCTATGTTACGTGTTTCTTACCTGCTTGTGTATACTTAAAAGAAAAGAAAAATGGCGTGGGTTTAAGGGGATATGCTCTCCAAACAACCTAGACGAATGTCAATAAATCAGCCCTCCCTGTATTGCCAGCATACCTCGATAGTCACTCTCCATAAACCACTTGCCATACATCAACACCACACAGGCTTATAGGTGCCTATTCACCGAATGACATCTGTACCACACGCCATGGCTGTTTGCTGTGACGTCCACATCACGTGACTGGGCTAGTCCAATCAGACGGCTGAACAGCCGTTGTTCTCTTTCGTCATTGGCTAACTCATGGTGACGTCACAGCAAACAGCCGTTGCATATGGTTTAGTGCCGTCTACCGTTATTTACTTCAAATGTTGCACTTGATTTCAACAAGCGAAGGCATGCTCAAAGAAATTTCTTTTTACACAACAAACTAGCCACGTGCCTGCTTAATTATCGAGTATAAATTTGGAGCATCCACGTGCACCAGGGAGCCACGGTCAAGGTTAATGATATCGCTGTCACTAGATGGCGCCCATCTAGCGGTTCAAAATATACGTTTCAAAACGGTCGACATATAGAAAAAAGTGCCCGTGGTGTCGTTAGGCTTAACTTTACCGCTTGCTTCCTGGTGCACGGGGGCGAATCAACTTTACACCCAATAATTCAGGAGGCACGTGGCTTGTTTGTTGTGTAAAAAGAAATGTATGTGTGTGTTCCTTCGCCTGTTGAAATAAGGTCTAGACAGAACTGGATAACAGCAAGTTGCTATAGACGCTGCAGCCTGTCATTTGGTAGCAATCCCCCTTTAATCCGGCGTACTCTTGCATACACGTTACATTTGCAGTCCTAACGTCCCGCAGAAATTGCCATCTGCGCGTCGGTATTTATTCCTGTTGCGTTGTTTCATTGTTGTGTTGTCTAAAGGCCTCTCCAGACAGAAGAAAATTTCGTGCGAAGCTATGCGTAACTACGTGCCTACAAGGTCAACATTGCAGCAATCGTGTGGTTGGTGTTGCGTTAAGGACGAATATTGAAGTCTTTTTTACACCATACTACGTCGGCGTGCAGCCGCGAGCAGCCAGTCTGGTTAGGGCTTAATACTTCCACGCACACGCCCAGCCCACAGCGTTGTAGCCTGCAGCATTTTCCCGCCAGGCAATGTTGCGTTATATTTTTCATTGTTGTTTGGTTCAGTCTTGCATTTGTGCGGGCGGTTGCAGAATATAAGGTGGAGACACAAATCGCTATAAATAATACAAAGGTTAGTTGGAAATGAGCCGTTAGCAGATAGTTTATATCCGACTTTTCCACCACACGTATTTGGTTCTCGTCGTGGATTCCATACAATGCACCATTGTTACAAAGCCATTGTTAGCAGATGCCGTGCTGGAAACAGGTTTTCGTCAGATCACGGAAGTTAAGCAGCATTGGGCCCGGTTGATACTTGGGTGGGTAACCACCTGGGAATCCGGGTGCTGTACACATAGGCCTTAGGGCTTTGTCGGGCAGATGACCAGGAGTGGTTAACGCTCGGTAAAACCCGTTGAATCCTTTGAGGAGTTCTGACGTCGTTGATTATCCTATGCTTAGTTGGTAGCCGGCTATATTCACCCGTGGCAGTGTTTTGTTGAATTATTGCATTGTTGTATTAGTTTGATCTCTGCAGTGTACAGAGTGCTTGAAAGAAGGAGTAGTAGGATCTATATTGTGCTGTACATTTTTGATTTTAGGGCGTATGGCTGTGGGCCAGGGCCCTGTAATAAACATCAATCAATCAATCTTGGCCTCAGCCAACCTTGACATGTTCGGGATGAGAAGGGTCCTGTCAGGCACCTCGTGCTCATGTTAATTATCACATGTCTAAGATCCTGGGTTTTCCGCTTGGATTTCACCAGCTATATTGTCCCTTTCATCGTCGTGGGGCAGATTACACAGGTTGCGTTCGCTCCTTAAAAACAAACAAAGTTCTATAGGCCATTGCCCATTGTTGAAAAGGTATCGTTGGGAAGACTCGAAGATCTAAAATCTAACGATGGTTTCGAAGGAAGGAGATGAGTTTATAATTATTCTAGGGCTTTGCAACAAGGAAATTGGGCAAAAGTGACAAACCCCCACCCAACAAGAACACTTGCTTGCGTGTGGGTGAGTGGATGAAGATGTCACTCAGTTATGGGTCCGTGGGAGAGCTGTCGCTTCATATTCCAACCCTTGTCACTATAGGTCGTCTGGGAGATGAGCTGTGGGTTTTCTGTTTCCTGGTTCCAGGCCAGTTGATTCAGTATCGCCAGAATCCTATTTTCACACAAACATGCTGAAAGGCGTCAACTTTCCAGCATGCGCGTCAATTGGTGTTGAGACAGGAGGCGAGACACGTGATTTCTACCCCACTCGGCCTTGACTTGAAGACGCCAACTCCTTCCGCGCTTTAAGATCTTTCAACGGTGGACCACACGTAGTTACGACCGGTCTTTCCACAACTGACCGCATGGGGTCGCGGCAGAACTAAGGGTGGCAGCACAACAATATCGACAAAACGTCGCACGACAGGACATTTTGTCGAAACCTGTCTCAACATGCTGCAGACGTCACCAAAACCATAGGAATGAGCTGAGCGCCACACACCGGATGCGACGTTGTCGCGAGACGTCTTTAGGCGTCTCACGACAACAAAGCGAAGCTCCTTCTAGTTTCGTCCGTTGGGGAGTGGGGTCTCTCCACCAGATGCGACGTCTCGTCTTGCAACGACGTTTTGTCTATTTTGGTGTGCGGTCACCCTAAGATGGAACATGCGATAACATTATCATCAAGATTATCATGAACGCTCCGTCGATCCCCACAGGCTCTACTTTAAGCCACTCCATGGTGTAACATAAATAACGCAGCGCCGGCAGATAAAAAAAAAACAAACTATGTGCGGCTTTGAACATGTTCAGATCTAGCTGCCCAAACTCCACAACGCATATATCCTTCCGCCAAAAGTAGCTTCATCAGTACGAAAATTGTATGGATGCTCTCAAACGACCGGCACCATTTTGATTTTCTCACTTTACTCGTCAGAAATGCGGTCGCTATGACTGGAGGACAAACGTAAATAAGTTTTAAATGAGGGAGGATGTTGTTTGGATTCGGAAGAGTTTTGGGAAGGAAGGTGAGCGGCAAAATGCAAAACAGGGGAAGAGGGGCTGCAAACAAAACAGGGGGAAGCGTGAAACGTCAATACCTCTTCAGAGATGCCCCGGAAACCAAGTTAGCTGCTAGGCAACGGGCTTTGTGCTCGCAGAATGGCCGAAATTCTCATGAGAGTCGTACACGCGCACAAGTGCATCACAAATCTCGGGGCTGACGAGAAAGAACCTGCCCACGACAGACAGACGGACTCAGACAGACAGACAGACAGTCGTCTTTACTCCCCCAGCCAATCAGGAAACAGACGGGCAAAAAATTAAAAAAAATAAGGAAAAAGTGTTGAGGTGTTGGACGGTTGTTTGATGTAATATACGGAAAGAGTGTTTGCGGGCTGCTGGACTGGCCAAGTTGCTATCATCACTCGCAGGGAGTGACCGATACCGGTGGCGTGGATATCGGTTCGTAATCGGCAGAAAATAATACACGACTATGATACCAATATTTGCATTTTAGTCGAGCTAAACGCGGTAAGCCGCTTTTGAACCCACAGTTTTTTTATGTTGGTTTCGTTCTTTTATTTTGCTTTCGTTCTTTGTTATACTGTGGACAATACAAAACGCAACGAAAGCAAAAAAAAAAAAAAGGAACGAAACCAACATGAAAAAGCTGTAATTCGTCGTTAAAGGCGCCTTTTCACCTTTTTTCAACTCTTAGATGCAGCACAATAGAATGTTGGAACAATATAAAGTAAATAAAAAACGGAACAACACTATTCGCAGCAGCGCCGCGATTTTCACAACCAAAACGAGATCACGTGACCCGCATCAGCCTATTGGATGACGGAGAGTCTGGAACGTGGATGCTGCGTTTCGTATGTGAGCAACGCTATCGAAATGATGAACGGGCGCCTTTAAACGTGCCTATTCACCGAATGGCAGGCTGCATTTTTAAATGACGTTTTTTAAATATTAAACTAGGCGCAAATAAATATATATATGCGGGTATGTTGTAACTATGCGGTAATATGATCATGGACACTTCCTTTCATGTGGCTTAAACGTACTAACTTCTCTACTTGATCGGTTTCATACTATACCATCTGCGCGGTTTGTGATTCAGTGTTAAAACCCTACGCACATCTCTTTTTAACGACTTCTTCCCCCCTCCCCCTCAAATAAAAATGTGGACCAATCTTACTTCCTTGGAAATGCGATTGTCTTTGAATGGGGCTCTTTCAGTTTCGTTATTTGCGTACAGAATTATCAAGGCAAAATTGAGTTCATGCGTATCCCGCAGCAATGGTTGCTTCTCGAGTGGCCTTTAGCCCAATTTTTGTTTGAGTGGTAGGTTGAGTGGTTTGTTTGTGTTGTAACTCGTGTATTTTTTGTCTGCATTGTTGGCATCGTAAAATATCGTCAATAGTCTTAGGGCACGTGTACGCAGCCACTCGCTTTTGCATTCTCGCAGCTAGAAGCTAGAAATCACCTCAAATTCTAAAATGGCGGCGGTTTTATGTCTGCCGCCTCGCAACGAAAACAGCAAATAACGTAAGTTCAGAAGCGTTTGGGAAAATTGTTTCGTCATGAGGAATTCTTTATATTATTGGCACGGATTATAAGACTGCAAGTATTTACTCAAACGATGTCGGATTTAGCTAATCCATTTAGCGTTGTTACCATGGCAATGTCACCTTTGCCATCGCGATTGAGTTCTAGCTGCGAGAATGCAAAGGCGAGTCGTTGCGTAAACGCGCCCATAGGCACTGTGGTTACACTAGCGTTTTTTTGCACGCTCTTGTGTGCTAGTGAAAATCACCCAACCAACGCTGAAGAGTAAGGGCGCGTTTACGCAGCAACTTGCATTTGCATTCTCGCAGCTAGAACTCAATCGCGATGGCAAAGGTGACATTGTCATGGTAACAACGCTAAATGGATTAGCTAAATCCGACATCGTTTGAGTAAATACTTGCAGTCTTATAATCCGTGCCAATAATATAAAGAATTCCTCATGACGAAACAATTTTCCCAAACACTTCTGAGCTCGCGTTATTTGCTGTTTTCGTTGCGAGGCGGCAGACATAAAACCGCCGCCATGTTGTAATTGGAGGTGATTTCTAGCTTCTAGCTGCAAGAATGCAAAAGCGAGTGGTTGCGTAAACGTGCCCTAAGGGAGGGTTTACGAAACGACAATTTTCTCGCTTTTACTTGGTTAATACTAAATCTGCTGGCTGATTTAACATCGATTCGATAACCTCGAAATGGACGCCATGTTGCATTTTGAATTCTCTCAGCGAGAAGCTATTCTACCATCGTCAGATCACTGCTATAGAAGCATTTTTTTGAGCAAATGTTGGAAATAGCGTGAAATGACAACAATGTTGCAGCATGTTTAAAATTACTGTTTCACTTTGTTCTTTATCTGTATTGTTATTGATAATACATTAACATTTTCTGGGCTTCGGGCAGATGACCAGGAGTGGTTAACGCTCGTTAAACCCTTTGAACCCCTTTGATTAATTTTTTTTTTATTATCTGTAACCACATTCATTTAATAGAAAAGGGAAACTAATCGCAGTTAAACTAATCGTTGACTAGTGATGCACCAAATATTCGGTAATTATTCGGTATTCGGCCTATTCGGCCAAAAATTTAAGTATTCGGTATTCGGCCGAATACTGATTTTGGCCGAATATTGATATCCGATTTTCGGCCGAATAGTGTTATATTTGTTGGTATTTGGCCGAATATTTTTCAGTATATATTTATGCAATTGTGTTAATGTAAGAACGTTTTGTTTAGCTAAGAATTTAGTTTTTGGTTTGTGAGGAATTGTCTTCTGACATTTGTAAAAGAAGGAAAAATGATTAAAGATGTTTAAATTACAGGTATTCGGTCAAGTATTCGACCATCATTCGGCATAGGACCGAATAATTCGGTATACGGCCGAATATGTAAATTGTTTGGTGCCGAATATTCGGTATTCGGCAGTTTAATTATTTGGTTGTATATTCGGTATTCGGCAGTTTAATTATTCGGTTGTATATTCGGTATTCGATAGTTTAATTATTCGGTTGTGTATTCGCTATTCGGCAGTTTAATTATTCGGTTGTATATTCGGTATTCGGCAGTTTAATTATTCGGTTGTATATTCGGTATTCGGCAAGTTGAGTATTCGGTTATACATTCGGTATTCAGTATTCGGCAAGTTAAGTATTCGGTTGTATATTCGGTATTCGGCAAATTTTGTATTCGGTGCATCCCTACCGTTGACTAACAAAAAGGTCTCGTTGCGTACACACGAACGTTGAGGTCAGAAAAAGCGGCCGAGCTGAGTACATTTTTTCGAGCGATAGCGCACGTAAAAAAAAATTACAACTAACATTCGAGCATATCGTACATGAGCGTTTCCTTGTCACAATGCTATACCTTGCACGTCCGCGTTGGCCACGCGAGCTTCACGTGACCGTAGGTGTTCTGAAAAACCTTTTGTCTGTGCATGACCGAATATTCTTCATCGTTGGTTACGTAATTTTCACTCACGCCTATGGGGAAGTGAAAACGCTTGGGCGCTTGGGTGGGTAATAATTACTAATCGGTTTATTCGCACTTAAAAAATGTTACATTCGTTAAGAAACTTTATTAAGACCTTAGCCTTACCATTCCCGCAGACACGTAGTACATTAAGACGGAAACAAATGGGAAAAAAAACAAACAGCAAGTGCCAATGTTGACCGTAAAAGCGCGTTTACGCAATGACTCGCCTTTGTATTCATTCTCGCAGCTCAAGCTAGAAATTATCTGAAATTCCAGCATGGCGGCGGTTTTAGCTCTGCCAGCTCGCAACGAAACGAGTCAATAACTGAGTTTAGAAGCGATTGGAAATTGTTTCGTCAGGAGGAATTCTATATCGTACTGTCACAAATTATAAGACTGCAAGTATTTGCTCAACCAATCTCGCATTTACCTAATCCAGGAAGCATTGTTGGGGCGCGTTTATGCAAAAAGGCCTTCTCGCTCGCCGAAAGCTATTTGCTAGTCTACCGTTATTTATTTACGATTAATTTCCCATTTCTGTTAAATGAATGCGGTAATAGATAATAAATTGTATGTATTATAAATAACAACACGGATAAAGAACAAAGTGCTACAGTAATTTTAAACGTTGCTACAAGATTGTTGTCATTTCACGCCATTTCCAAAATTGGCTATTCTCCCTCAAAGTACAGCTTCTAGCAGTGATCAAACGTCGGTGGAATAAATAGCTTCTCGCAGAGAGAATTCAAAATCCAACATGGCGTCCATTTCGTGGCTATCGAATCGAAGACAAACCATCGCATACAAAAAACTTTTCGTCGTTTTTTACTGCAGTAAAAAATTTTTTTCTTGTTGTCATAAATCAACGCTCAAATGTTGCAAGCATCATACGCCGTGTCATGAGGCACGATGAGAATATTTGCGTTTGCGTCGTTGCCATGGTTACTAATACGCATAGACAACTCGAAAGCCGCATACTCCGGTAAAGGCGAGAAGCATCCATCAGATTTAGTATTGAATAAGTAAAAGCTAGTGAGCGCGAAAACTGTCGTTGCGTAAACGAGCCCTTAACAAGGCATTGACACCTTTGCCATCGTGATTAAATTGCAGCTGCGAGAATGCAAAGCCAAGTCGAGTCGTTGCGTGTAAACACGTCCTAATAGTAAGGGCGGTTGCAGACGGACCACAAAACGCGCCACAATGGCAGACTCAATCTTTGGCGTTTGTGGCGCGTTTGTGGTATAAAAATCGCAATCGGTGGCAGGTCAGGCAAAAACCCTGGGAATGTACCGGAGCTTTCAAACACGGTGGCGTGCTTCTGTGTCTGTTGGTAGAACGCCCCCAAATCGCCTGCAAGCGCCCCATACTCGACACTTTCGGCGTCACGTTGCGACTGCAGTGCCACACAACCCGTTGAGTGATCGGTTGGCTCATTAAGCTCAGTACCTCAGCTGGCTTTGCTTGCGACGTCTGCTCTCGAATGGGGTCGGAATCGTCGGGAAGCGTGGTGAAAAGGCCAAATTGCGTGTCTTTGTCTGAAAGGCGCCGTCGATTCAGACGGTGTCGTTTTTGCAGCGATTGCCACTAGTCTTTTTGGTCCGTCTGCACCCGCCCTTACATAATATGGAGGGGAAAAAATATTATTTTTACCTCAAGTTTCGCCTTGAACAGACCAGGTTAAATCTGACGCGACACGAGGAGGAACGGTGCGCCAAAGACGTGAAAATCAATAATCAATTTAGCAGCCACGTTCGAACTGAAATAATTTTTGACGTTATTGGGTCGCTGTAAGGCACAACGTCTCTTAAAATTACGGTCAGTTTGTTTAGTAATGGTTGTAGCAAGGATTTTGCATCAGTTGGCCGGTCTAAGCGATTTAATGCACACTTTTGGTAGAGTAACGTCCGAGGAGGTATGAAATTGTCCGAGGGGGCGAAGTCCGAGAATTTTTTTTATAGCTCAGAGGACGACGCTCTACTTACATCGGCCCATTGTTGCAAAATCCATGCTATTACTGACTCCCTATGCAGTGACTAATTGGGGTTTATTTTGTAGTAACATCAAGCCAAAATGACTGAACCGAGTTTGATGAAATTTTGTATGCTGATCAAATAAGACACTGAGAGTGTTTCTGTTTAATCAGATCGAAAATTGGGCTTTAACACTGGCGATAGCCAGTGTTAGTAAGGGTCAGCCTAGGGTCTCTGTGTTAAACTCTTAACTTTGAGAGCTTATAACGCCGTCAAAAGTTAACATTTTAAAACCAAATTTGGAATCCAGCCTCGACTAGTCAAGGCCTCTCTACAGTCCAAAAATTGTGAAATTCGGTCCAGCCAAACCCGAGATACAGAGAGGGGCCAAATAGACAACTTCTTGTTCTGCTTCTTCTTGATGATGTTGTTGTTGTTCTGGGGATACTTTCGTCTGTCCTCTCTACAGGTCAAACCATTTGTCCTATGAATCTGGTTCTTAGCTCATCTTACAGGTATTGCTCTGTAGATGTGCCCTTTCCATAAGGCATTTTCTAATTGGTCAAGTGGTTCAGGGGTTATGGAGCTCTAAACGACCAGATTGATTGTTTTGCATTGTTTTAAACATTGTTATTATGCAACAATGCCAATTTGCAAACGCCAGCTGCAAGACTGAAGATTAAAGGATTTGTTTCAATTATTAAGTGTTAGTAAGAGTCAGCCTAGGGTTTCAGTGTTAAACTTTCAATTTGGACCGTCAACTGCACTGTTTTACAGTTTAGCTGCAATTCTAAAAGTAACACGAATTAATAAACAAAAACGGAACGTTAAATGTTTAGAGTAAGGGTCTAAAAGTCAAAACCTAGAAGGAACATGGACAAGCTTTGACAGTAAGGGTCTAGGTATAAAATTTTGTAAGAGGCTGGTAAGCATTAGACCCTTACTACCCGGTGGTCAGAAATAAATACATTTTGACGAAAAACTGGAAATTTTCCTACAAAGACCCATGTGATGATCCAGTGGTTGGTATACGTTTGCTGCTTTGTTTTATGTTGAAAACTATTTGTCCATTTAGTAACATGGTAGGGTATTCTCAGCAGAGAGCATTACTGGTTATCCTCCACCGTAAATCTACGAAATATAATAAAAAATTCTAAAGCATCAAAAGACAAAATGCCAAACTTCACAAGAAAATTGTGTTCTTAAAGTTCTATAACAATATTCTAAGAACAAAGAAACCTGATACAACCGTTCATACACATTCTGTCCGAATAGAGTAG
Source organism: Lithobius niger (assembly GCA_023313725.1). Classification (NCBI taxonomy): domain Eukaryota; kingdom Metazoa; phylum Arthropoda; class Chilopoda; order Lithobiomorpha; family Lithobiidae; genus Lithobius; species Lithobius niger. The sequence goes on from JAHWFP010026897.1 coordinate 38,011, forward strand.
ACCTAAGCTAACCACCGGGTAGTAAGGGTCTAATGCTTACCAGCCTCTTACAAAATTTTATACCTAGACCCTTACTGTCAAAGCTTGTCCGTGTTCCTTCTAGGTTTTGACTTTTAGACCCTTACTCTAAACATTTAACGTTCCGTTTTTGTTTATTAATATTCTAAGAATTCTAAAAGCGCAGTATAAGTGTGCATCACAAATTAGCAACCATTGATGAGCAAATCGCCGCTGTGGTAGTAATATTTAAAACATTACAGTGCAACACTGGCTTGCCTTGAACTCCCAATGAAAACGCACGAAAGAATAAAAAAAAAACGGTGGCGTTATGGTGTAATAAACCACATGTCATTAAAATTGTAACTAGCAAGTCGGTAACCTTTACTCTCTTGCGTGGTAGGCTCATCATCACACCATTGGAAAAACTGCAGCCTGGTTTTATACAAGTGAATTTGCATGGCACTTTGGACGAGTGAACGAAAAGCCCCGATAAATTTATATCTTCCCAAACACCCTTTCCCCC
>JAHWFP010026898.1:0-50718 GCA_023313725.1 Lithobius niger
GTATGGGAATTACCTTAGCAATTTCTTGCTCATTGTGGACTTGGCCTTGCTGAAAGGACTACAGGTAACAACATTTGTGAGCCTGGTAGTAATAATCTCCATAGGCGGTTGCAAAACTTCTGCAGAAATAGTAAACATGTTTATCCGCTTTGGAGGGATGGACTGATTTAAACTGTGATCTGACGAACTTGTACATTTTTGTAAAATGCACACGCAATAATGAAAGATCAAATTTGGATTTTTGGGTTTAAGATTGATGAACTACAGTTTATTTTCGTTTTATGTCCAATGATCTGAGAATTTGACCATGGTAGGTGCAGCCCGCTTGTGAAGAATATAGCAGCTATTCGCCATTCCAATTACCATCTTGTTGGCACAAGTTGAACATTTGATATTACGTCAACTGAACGGCCAAAATAATTTAACGGAGAAATTTCAAGCTGAGATGGTCGTCGGTGCAAGCTTTGCGTGTCAGTTTGGCTCTTAAACTTTTCGAGAAAGTTCACAAACATTTTTGAAAGGAATGAAACGGAGTAATACATTAGGAAATTTAATGTTAATACCGTATCGTCATAGTAATCCATGATGGCTGGTAGCATCTAAATTCAGTACATTAAGTACCGATAAATGACTGGGTAGTATGGGTGGAGTGTAAAAACCCTTTTTTTTTTGGAATTCCTCATTGGCAGGGTGTGGAAAGGTTACTCTTGGACATCACTATCATACACACAAAAATTCATCACTCTGGGGGTCAGTCATATCTTGAGGTGCCCCAAAGGCCGTCAAGTTTAACAACATACTGTTATATTATATGGAGGCAAACCAAGCAGTGCTACATAAAAATACAAACAACGTTTCAAAAATTTTCAATTTTCATCATCAGGTTAGGAATAAAATTAAAGCATGGCAAAAGCCACTAAGTCATCCTATATTAAAAGCATAAAACAGTTATTTTAAACGGATAAAAACCACTAATATCTCCCCTCAAAAGAGGTATAAATGGCATAAATGGATTCTTTTGCCAGGAAAATTGTGCAACCCCCATAAAGAATGCATCGCACCTATGAAACACGTGACCCTGATTTGCATACACCTTGCCTTGCGACTTGGTTTTCCAACGGAGCAGGTGGGTCGTTGCTTTTCAGCTGCCATTTCTGCCTGTTTTGAGGGGAGAAATTGGTGGTTTTTATCCGTTTTAAATAACTGTTTTATGCTTTTAATGTAGGATGACTTAGTGGCTTTTGCCATGCTTTAATTTTATTGCTAACCTCATGATGAAAATTGAAAATTTTCGAAACGTTGTTTGTATTTTTGTGTAGCACTGTTTGGTTTGCTTTCATATACTCTGTTACCATGCTTTTTACTCCATAACAACATACAGCAGTATGGGCGGAACGACGATAAAGGCAAAAATGATGATTTGGCTCGTATAAAATCTAATTTTGAAGATTATCTCCTTCGATTCTCGTAGATACTACATTAGCATGCTGTTATTACAAAATTTTTTTATTTTTCTTAAAAACTGTGGGAATAATTTAGCATAAAAAATTGGCTAAAATAACCTTTTCGACCTTTTCGGCCATTATGGCTCATAACTACTACTTACACTATTGCACAGAAAACATTTTTTTTTGCAATTACGGCTACCTTTCTTAGTCTCTATACCACGCGCCATGGCTCTTTGCTGTGACGTGCATATCACGTGACTGGGCTAGTCCAATCAGACGGCCGAACAGCCGTTGTTCTCGTTCGTCATTGGCTAACTCATGATGACGTCACGGCAAACAGCCATTGCGCATGGTTTAAGTGTTTCAAATGAGTAAATGTTAAAATTAAATTTAAAACCAGCCAAATCATTATTTTTGCCTTTTTTTGCCATTCTGCACATTGCCGTACAATGTTAAACTTGAAGGCTTTTGGTGCACCTCAAGACACAGCCATAGTATGATGAATTTTTTTTGTGAGTGATAGGGATACCCGGGAGCAACTTTCCCCACATCCTACCAACGAGGAATTCCAAAAAAGGTTTCTACTCTCCGCCGTATGGGTAGGCACCAGTGCACAAGAATACCGTCTTTCTGGTGAGACTTTCTTTTTAGTGGTTTAGGCCTAACTCTATAATGCTAGCTGCTTGAGAAACTAAGTTCAGTTAGTTTAGAACTGTTTGGAATTTCAGACCGTATTGATTTAGTGTCATGTGGATTAGGTTCCCACTACTCCTGTCTGACTTAACGTTGACCAGTTTTTCGAAAGTTGTAACTTAGCTGATCGTCTCCGTCTGCATGAATTGAAAGTTCAAATCCGGTCTCCTTTAGAATTCGGGTTGCCAAAACTCTCAACTATAAAAAAAAGCGGCAGAAGCCGATGCGGAAGATTCAACGTTGGGCTTTGTCACTACACGCCGGGGGTTGGAGCACTGAAGGTGAAGGGGAATAATTTGGGTTTTTATAAACAATCTAACTTGGATTGTGCAAATTAGTCAAGGCCAATCTGAGTGGTTCAGTTACTGAAGATGCTCGCCTTAGCAGGTTGGCAGACTTAGCCATTAGATTTAAGTTGTTAGAGTTCCCAAGTTAGGTTTAAGCAAGGCTTAACCTATGTCTGGGGCTTGTGATAGGATTAATTAGGTTCAAGAGCTTGGAGAGCTTAAAAGGCGACTGGTAGAAGTGCGAGTTTCGCAAGTTTTGAGGAAATTAGGGTGAAAGTAATAGCAATAATTAAATAGGAAAAGAGTAATATTCGTTTTAAAGGTTTAGCTAGGTTGACAGGACAATGTCTCATATTTCTTTTAATAGGGCTACGATGGACTTATGACACGTTAACTGCTTCCTTAAACCCCGTAGCTAGATTTCTGTGAATCCAAGTGGGGGACAAGTCTTCCCTCCCCACCTAGGTCTAAAGTTAGGAGTAAAATTTAATAAAAATTAACTTCAGAACAGTTGTGTTAATGTTAGTGGATGGCGACACACCAATTTGGATTTATCAAAGCTGGCGGGCTTGGTTGTCCTTGGATGTTTAAATAAATTGATCATGATACTGCTTCGTCAAAGTAGCTCAGAGCCTTTACATAATTAAAAACTCAAGAGAGTCCATACCTTTAGAACTTTGATGGGTTCAATGATGAGCGAACGACACGGAATAAAATGCATACGAGAAATTACAAAACCATTTATAATCATATCAGTCACCAAGTTTTGGCAATTCATAGTAGTGGCAACACTATAAAAAAATGGGTCTTTATCTTTCCAACGGCAGTCACTACGGAACACCTTGCTTGGTGTAAGTTAAAATTCGAATTAAAACTAACTCGGGGCTTAATTTTGGTCGGAACGGTCCAAAACACGGATGATAGACTTTTCTTAAAATTCAGATCGGCATTCTTGTTGTTTTTGCTGTTGCATTTGATTGGCTGAATTATTTTTAGGGTGGTGATTGACGCTTTTCAGAAGTTTTCTGGAACTAAAAACTAAAAACTCGAAACTACAATGCAATTTAGGATAATATTTTGTAGGGCTTAGTTACCCCTCCACCGTTTTTCACATGTAGGCAAACAATGCTGATAACAATTAAATTCGACAATCAATACAAATCTCACAAAAAAAACAAAAAAACAAAGGGGATTCGTCAAGATTTCGCCACAGAAGTAGTGATATCAGAGCCAGAATTACTGTTAGGAAGTTTGTTGTCCAAATCGCTTAATTACCAAACAGGAAAGCACAGACAGTGGCACGACCCAGGGAGGAGGTGCCCAAACCCCCACTTTTAAATATTTTTGTAGGCCCAAAACTACTGAAACTGAGTTGTTTTACAGGGCTCAATGAGTACAGCACCCTCCCCCCCCCATTCGAATCTTTAGCTGAATTTTTGGACTTCATTCTGAATACAATACCCCCAACCCCTAAACAAAATTCATGGATGTGCCTTTGAACCCCAAGGGTTTTCAGTATTAAAGAAAAGACGATAAGGGATCGTTTTCCAATGAACCGAGCTAAATTGACACGCTTTTTATCTAATAAAAACGTTTGTGTTCAGAAGCTATATTAAACTAAACTTTCTTTAAACTACGTTAATGAATTTTTGTAGTTTAATATTATAGGAATTATGGATTTCTATAAAACAAAAGCTACTTTTTTATATCTTTATTTCTCTCTCCTCTTCCCAGTTTCACAAGATATTTTGGTGATTTGCCTGCATTTTGTGTGCTGAAATGACCGTAAAACTGAGCGAACGGACTTTTAACTTTAAAAAATCTTTTTTTCACCTGCCGAAAGACAATTATTCATGCACATAAATATCATTTTCTTCTCTTTACTTTTCTATTTTGTAGTTTGGCGGCACTGCAACACTTTCAAAACAACTTTTTTTCTTGTTTTCCGTTACGAGATTTTGAGATACTACGATCAAACTTGTTTTTTTTTTTTAGGACAGGACGTGTTATCTGACGAACTATTTATTGGAAAATATTCATTTTAAATGTACGCAGTTAGGGAATGCATAATTAGTTCAATTTGATTTTTAATGGGTCAAACTATATTGTAATGCTATATCTTTTAACGTACATTGCTCGATACACGACTACGTTTTCGTGTAATCGTCAGTCGTACAGTGTCTGCACATTGCAAGAAAGTGACGAATTTTTAGAAGGTCTCTCTCTGGAGACTTCATACTTGACCAAAGGCGTAATTTAATTCCTTCCGTAACTAGCGATGGTTGTTTAAAAAACAGGGGGTCCATCACAAAAGAAGAAAGATACTTGGCAAGACAGTAGTTTCAATGAGCCTCTTTGCGGTTTACAAACTTACTTTTCGTTCAGGTCACAAGCAACCGCAGGACGCGGCCATGATGCAGGACGTAATATTTCCCGGAAGTGGAGTCACCGTCAACCGCTATTTCCATTTCTATTAGTCATAGTATACCTACAATGATTAAAAGTAAAAAAAAAAAGGTATTAAAAATTAGAATAAAACTATAGGGTTTCACATGGGCTAAACACTGCACACGACAACATTGTATGATTTGAAAACTTATCGCGTCTTGCGATGGCATCCGGCGCAGTATCCACAAATATTGCAGGCTACCTTGCTTGACTGCTCCTTATTCATACCCACTATGCTGCGTAACTCGCGTTACCTCGATAGGCTTTGAACTAGACTCACCTGCTCGCGTGCGTGACGTAATTAACAGCTCGTTCGTCGTTTTGTATAACTTAACGTCATCGCCTATGTCGTAATAACCTGAAATAAATAAATTATTAAATAATAACCACTTACCTGTTAAATAACCTAACGATGCTTTGGCTTAAATTTTCTTGTTGCATTATAACTTAATTAACTACTAAGGAGTTATTGCTTTATTGGCTTTTTTTGTGTTTCTGGTGATATTACGCACCTCACCTGATATGCTAATGATTATCGCCCCTCAAATACTAGCTTATTTTGGCTAGTACGCTTTCTATCGCCTAGGGTCACTTGCTGCTGTGTGGCTCTGCTGCTCGCCGGCTGTCAGGCCGTGTTGGGTGACTGATTTTTATAATTATGTAGTTAACTGCCGGGTTGTAATTTTGCTCCAGCTGAGATGGGTTCTAACCGCCGAAACTTGAGAACCGAGGATGCTGCAATTGGAAAGCCACTGGACTAAATAACCCAAGGTAAAACGGCGAACTTGTTACGTATCTTGCTAGCCTATGGCGTATTGATTTAACGAGTTTACCCGCACTTGACATGGTTTTGTGGTTGGGGCTTAGCCCCCAAGATGACGTGAATTCCGTTAATTGCTTCGAGGTTGTGTGGTGAACGTGATTCGGCCATTATTGTTTTTTGAAGTGCTTTCCGTATAACGTTATACTAACTTTGATTATTTCTCTGGTTGTGTTCGCAGTGCAAGTTTTTAAACCATTACCTGTTTTCCGTCGGCAGTCAGTAATACTACGCAGCGTTAGCCTACGAAATTTTGGGTTCGATTCCCGATGATTGGTGTTGGTCGTTTTCCGTGCTTCACGCCTAAAAACCAATTCCGTTACCAGTTGCCAAGTGATATTTGTGCGTTGTCTTCCGTCACGTGATGACCAAGGTAAAAAGGTGCCAGCTAGTTTAATATGCGATGCCGAACCTGCAACCTTAACCTGAATATTGGACTATTGTGCAATAAAGCCTACGGCGGTGAATTGGTATAGTTTTTAGTAACTTATCCAAGGTTAATCCCTCGATTACTTTTTAACCAAATATGTATTTACTGATGTACATGATAAGGTTGTGCAATATTTATTAAAACCCGAGAGTTTATAAAATTTCGCTCTGTCAAGTGTGGTCATTTTTACCATTTGCTAAGGTAGAATTTAGTGCAATCCTTTTCTTGTTGTGTTTATTTTGGTAACTTAATTTTCTCGAGTTCAATGAGGCCTTAAAACCCCGCCTTGAACCCGGGACCTCAAAAGCCGAATCCCCTAGACTTTTTAATCAACACCTCCCCCGCTGTTTGCTACGCACTCAAGGGATGAAATTGGCATAACCTATACAATAAATAAAAGCCGTAAACTTATAGTAAAGTTTATTTGCGTTCCTTTCCTGTTTTGACTAGTTCAGTTAATTCTTACCTTACCATCACTTTACTTTAGGACCAGATAATTAATTTGAATTATGTATTGCTATTATTTAAGTTTTAACACTACTCCTTGTTTTTTCATGAGCTTTTGAAACCCTCCATACACATACCAAAAAAAAATCACTAAAGTTACCACTTCGTGTTTTAATTTTTATGGAAAACGTCGGTAAAATTGATTTCAGTTAGACCTGTAGTTCGGGTGATGATAATGGTAAAAAAAAATAAAGAGACGATTTGAGGGCTACAAACTAAACAAAAGGGCTTTCAAAAACCATGTGACAGCCATAACTTAAAATCGAAAAGGTTTTTTTCCTACATAGATATTCAGTTCAGATAACACTTTCTAAACACGTGTCTCGCAACCTATGTATGGAATGACACAGTTTGTGAATTTATAATGCCCCTTGCTATAATGTAACATCTATAAGGTGGAGTTTGCTCTCTCTGTTTCTATAGAACTACTTCACTCAATAATAGCTTTATTACTAATCTGCGCAAAAATCTCTTCGCTTAGCACTTTGTCAGATAAAACCGATAAAACTCACCTAATCCATAAGTGCACAATTTAATGACAAAATATTATGTATTCACTTACCGAGAGTAAAGTTAAGTTATCCTGTGAATAACTTAACTTGAATTACAGAGAATTGCAATGCCATTCTACAAATATGTTCAGAACTTAGCTTATAAATAAACAACTGGAATGAGTTTAAATCGACGAGTTTCCAAAGTGTGGCACGCCCGCAAACATTAAATATTAATTGTGTGATGTGAAACGATGAACTGTTTGCTGGAAAAGTATGGATTTTAATTTATCAAGATCTGGCATTGCCAATGTAATGTTCGTGCCATAGTGAATATGAATAGACGGTTTCAGCTGGAGAATTCAGGTGAGTGTAGCAAATGAACATCAGCTTAAAATTGTGCTAATGTTTACAGTTAACAGGTCCGTTTACTTGTTGTTGACTGTACTGCAATGGAATTTTTTGAAGCTATTTAATTGTTTACCAACTTCGCCCTACAATACCCCATATCAGTAAAATTTTCCACAGAAAGCAATTCCAGGGGTCATAGAGTTACTACTCTTTTCGTATTTCCTACTTTTTGGGGGAAATGTTCCTTGTTTTCCTACTTTTTTTCTCGTTTATGCCTTTTTGTTCCCTATTCTTTTTTTTCAAGTGGGCGTACTATTGTTCAAGTTGACAACCAGTGGCTGAAGAAAATGAGATGCCATCTGCGGTTTGTTAGTGTTTTAAAAAAGTATTTAGAAATATTATTTAACGCAGTAAACTTTAACTTCATGCAAATATTTTAGTAAACATTTTATTCACTACCTTAGTCTTAAGTTTTATTTCAACTAACAGCAAATTTGGCAGGGAAACTCTAAGGTAAGCTAAAAATTGCTGTGGTGTTTATCTCGGGCTTTATTAATTAATTAAAAAAGTTCATTTAAAATCCAAATTTTTAACGACCTTCTACCAAAAAAATCTTTAGTTCTCCTTTTTTTTGTGTGCTACAAATTCCTTTTACCCTATTTTGTCTCCTAACTACCTGATACGAATCCAGCAATTGTTGGTGATGCTTCGTATCAATTTCCACTTCTCTAAAACCCAATAAGATTCTTGTTATTTCATGTCACAAATTTGATCGAAGCCATTGGACCGAAAGCACTACATTTGCATATTATTAGTTATCATGCCGATTGTGGTGGTTTTACGAAAAAAAGGTTTGGATTTCTACAACCGCCACTCAGTCACACCCTGAGGGGAAAAAGGATAATTTTTACACCCTTAAGCAACGTCCGGAAAATATTTTGAAATTTTTTTTCATGCTTAACAGTTAAGCTGAGTGGCATTCAGCATGTGGATAGGCTGTTTTACTGTCCAGTGTCTCAAAAAAAATAATTATTGCTTCGACACGCCATCTAGCTGTCCCTGTCCTTCTCCCTCCCCCACGTGATAGGGGTCTTAAAAAAATTTCACACAGGTACATATACTCTATGTAGGTTACAACCCAGTCTATACAATGCTGAAAGTTTTAAAATTGGGTTTGTGTTAGTGACATATCGATTAAACTCATTGTTCTTTATATTTAACAGTTAGTCTTCAGTCATACTACATACAACGTTAAAAAGTCTTTTACATCTCAAAAACTGAAGATGTATGGGAAAGTAACCAGAACAAAATACTTCCTGTCTTGCAAGAAATTTAAATCAAATGGAAGTAAGAAGAAAAGTGAGTATGCGTGACTTCGTACTCTTTTTAATTCTCTCCATTTTGAAAAAGATAAAACCTGAATTAAAAATTAAAAAGTCAGAGCTCATATTTTAGGAGGTATTAATGTGAATATTGTCGATAATGGTATTAGTACTCCGGTTGCGTTCTATGGGGTGCCAAACAATGATAGCCCCCCCCCCACTCCCCAGAGTAAACTAAGCATGATAGGGAAAAAATGAAAGTACCAATAGGTAGCCCATTTTATTGTGGGTTTAAACTCACAAACCCATTATTCTGTGTTCACTCCAGTGCCGTCACGAACAGCTTGAAGACGAGCAAGGTAGGAAGGCAAAAGTGATTCAAAAAGATCCGTGGTAAACTCCATTTCTTGAATATGTGTGAAAATTTTGGATCCATCAAGAAGGACAATGTTGAAAAAATGATGTTTTCTGAACCTCTAGCAACTCGATTTAGTCATACTAAGATGGAGGAGCACATTGATGCTGTGCTCCGGGAATGGGAGTTCAATGCAGATGTGGAGTGCGCTGCAGTGCAGCATCTTACAGGGGAAGCTGTCACGTGTTTGCTTTGCTCACAGGGTGTGCATGGACTTGTGGTTGGGCTTAAAATGCGCGTGGGGGATGAGCATTACCCTGACATCAAGTTTCATGATGCCGACACTTCTGGTTTTGGAGTTATTACCAAACAACCGCACGGCCGTAACCAACACGGATCTTTGTGAGTCATTTTTGCCATCCTACCCTGCTCGTCATCAAGCTGTTCGTGACGGCAATAAGTAAACACTGAATATTGAGCTTGTGAGTTTAAACCCACAACAAAATGGGCTACCTACTTGTACTTTCATTTTTTCCTGTCATGCTTTGTTTACTCGGGGGAGGGGGGTATCATTGTTTGGCACCCTCTGCAAATAACGAGTACCAAATTTACGGTTTTCGTCCTTCAGTTGTAACTTTATACGTGGGAAAAATGTTGAAAGTGACCTTGCTTTCGAGTTCGAGTTCTTCTTCACTAAATGCTGCACTATTCGATAGAAAATTATACGATAACATTATTATAATCAGTCACTGTTTCCCGTGAGTAAGTCAATAAAAAGTCTAGAAAATGCACACAAAAAAAAATCGCAGTAAAACACGATATTGACCCTACACCCGCAGGGTCAGGTCAGTTTCAACCTGTGGCTAACGTGTTCTGCTCAGGAAACCTTCGGTTTTTAGTTTTACATCTTTGGCTTATTTAATTTTCAAATTAGTCTGTGTGGTGGTGTTGTGCCTTGATCATGGCGTAATACGAGTGTTCGATTTTTTTAGCTTCTTTGCACTTGATAACCAGGTACAGTATTCCCCCGAAACGTTGTTTTACTGCATTTTGTGCACTTTCAAGGCTTTTTATTGACTTGTAATCTAGGGTGCTTTTAATTTCTAAACGTTTTCCGTTCGTCCAACCAACTAAAGCTACACATCTGCAAAGCTTCGAATTATTAAGAACGATGAGAAATTTAAATTTTGGCGGATTGTTTTAATGTTGATTTATGTTTCTAGAAGTGTTAAAAATGTCGTCACACACAAATCGTTTGTTTATGTGTTAAATTTTTTTTTTATTCCTTTCTCAAGTTAATTCCTCCAATCAATGAAACTTTCATCCAGAAACTAAAGTGTTCATAGCAAATTTTTACGTATTTGAGGGGCAAAAAAATGACGTTAGAGCCAAGAAAATGTGTATGTTAGAAAGGTAATGTAAATATACATAATTTGGTAGTACTCATGTGAGTAATTAGGGGTTTGTCGTCAGTTTCCATGCTAAAACAAAAATTTTGATGCTTAAAATCTACGATGTTTTTAGTGGCCTATTTTAAAGCCAGCTGCTGACAGAAGAAGAGCAACATGGTATGTTTTCTTCTGTCAGAAAACTTGATATTTGCGGAGAGGTTTCACTAAATCAAGGTCAAAATATGAAGGGAACATGAACCACCTTTTCCTGTAGGGTTTCAGATACCCCAATATTGATTTAGTTCACGAGAAACCTTACTGCTGTATTCAACCACTAGAGACGTAACTAAAAAAATTAAGCTATTACAACCATAAAAAAAAACATTGGTTTTTTTAAAAGGGTAGATTGTTTATTAAAACGGGTAGACAAGCTTACTTATTTATCTTTTATTGCGTTAGTTTTCAGTACTGTGTACATCAACTTGAAATGCAACTTTCAAAAATTTCGAATAATGTATGGATTTTCTGGGTTGTGTTGAGGTATCAAATAATGTGCTTTGATATTAGTAAAGTTATGGCGGATTTACGCAACGACTTGCAACTTAAATTTTGTCACTCACCCGCTTTTACTTCGTTAGGTAATAATAAATTCTATGATTGTTTCTCGCCATCAATGGCGCATGTGGCTTTTCGAGGATTCTGCACCTATTAATAATAATAATAATAATAATAATAATAATAATAATAATAATAATAATATAGTTTCCTGTTCATCTCTAGGAACCAGGGTGGATGGGAAGGGCAACATCCAGTGCCACTGATACCCAACCACATTTTAAACAAAGTTGTGGAACAACTGATAGTTGACACTTTAAAAGACGCAATAACATAAGACAGATGAAAATGTACCAACAGGATTAAACTTGACGGGATAAAAAAGGTTGCAGATTAAAATCATTAAGTTTACGCTTGAAAGTCTGTACCGAGCGAGCGGAGACAATGTCTTCCGCCAGTGCATTCCAAATAGGTGCAACCTGGGCCGTGAAAAAAAACTTCCTACAATCAAGACGGAATGGTGGTAGCTTCAGTTTAAGAGAGTAGTAATAGATGTTTTGGTGGAAAGCAAGCCCTTTTGAGCAACCCCCAGGCCCCCCTGCTGGCTCCCTTCTTCCTTTCTGCAGAGGGGGACCTCCTATTTTGAGGGACCCTTCCTAATACTTTTTTGCGGTTTTTTGTAGAAGTGTTGCTGTTTGTGGAACATTTTTCGGCATGTAACTTTAGATGAGGGGTGAGCTATTGTAACTTTCTAGCACGTAGACCATTTGATACAAACCCCTGGGAACGAGCGGTGGGTCTAAAAGGCACGGATAATTTCCGTTGATTTTATATCAGCCATGGCTGCCAAGTACGAGGTGGTCTCGAGTTTCCAGTGCAAGAAATGCAAGGTCGAGTTTTTATCGCGAGAAGAGGTGAAGAGTCATTTGGAGAAGCCTTACGTGTTAAACTTTACGTGTCTCGATTGCGGAGGACTCGTTTCTTCTTATGATGAATTGTTGGCGCACTACGACCGATGCGATGGAAAAATGATTACGCCTGAAAAAAATCAAGTTTGGCGCCATATATTACTGCGAAGCCTGTTGGAAGTATTTCTCTGATTTGGAACGAGCTATGGTTCATACCAGAATTTTCCATTCGTCTATTCCAATGAACGAAGAGACGGTTTCGGAAGATAAAAAAAAGGACCAACGATGATTGACGAAGAAGAAAAACGAGATCTTCCGATGTTGCACAACAAGATTTTCCCGTGTCAATACTGCGAAAAGACATTCAGGAATAATAGGTATAAACTGTTTTGTTAGAACAGTGCGAGGACAAATATTGGAATTCTTTAGAACAATGTCGACGTCTTATGGTAAACATAAAAGCTCAAATTGTATAATGCATTCTCTTCAAAAAAGCGACGGATAATACGGAAACTATTAAAGCTTATTTTAACTCCAACCTGGTCAGGGCGGGGAGCAAGGAGGTTCTTTCGGAAATGTCAAACAAGAGTCTGCATAGTATTGGACAGTTTACCGTAGAAGGAAGTGGATGGGTCGTCAAGCAATGCGTGTGTACCGAACTTTGTGTTGGAATTTATATACCTTTTGCCAGGATAGGTTACGTAGCACTCTCCAACAACCTCAAACTAGGTCCTGATATACTGGTCAATGTGCGTAGTGAAGATGATAGATGTTTTCTGTGGTCCGTGTTGGCTAGTAAACACACCGTTCCATCTTCACAACATGATTGGGATACGAAACATTACCTGTCTTGTGTGCACGAGTTAGTTGTAGGTGTGTTGGACCCCGTCCCTTTTCTAAAATCGCGGTGTTTGAAAATGCCAACAACATTTCGGTATCTGTTTTTGGTTTAGAGGATGATGAGCCTTGTGTTTATCGCGTGAGTTCCTAAGTTGAAAGTAAGCATCACGTTGACTTGCTTCTTCTCGACAGACACAACATGACGATAAAAGACTTCAACAAATTCATTGTGCGTTTCGACCCCAATAAGCGCTTAAAGTAGGCATTGCTTACAAGGTTTTCGAAATCGTTTCAGGTATTAAAACTACAAGCTTGCTTCTTGCGAGGGAATTCCGTTTCAAAATATGTCATTGCCCGACAATGATGTTATTCAGTTTAAAAATTTCAAGAACGAGCTCCAAAGGTTGTACATAGCTTACGTAGACTTTGAAGCGGCGCTGCACCCGGTATCCAGTTGTGATGGAAACGATACATACACCAGAGTTAACCACATACACCAAGATTTCAGTTTTGCCTACGTGATGGTTGACCAATTAGGTGGAGTATTTTCCAAAAGGTTGTACAGAGGAGTAGACTGCGTGCAAGTTTCCTTCGAATCTATATTAGAGGAGCAGAAAAGATCGTGGCTTACGTAGATACTCACAATCAATGAATGAAACGTTTAACCAAAAGACAGGAAGGAGCATTTACCCCACCCCAAGAAAAATTTAACGGGTTTACGAAAGTACGCGACCATGACCACATCACCGGTGAATTTAGAGTTGCCATGCACAGCAAGCGTAATTTTGCTTACACTTGGAACAAAAACATAGCTGTTGTTATGCATAATTTCGAAAAATACTACAGTCATTTAATCCTGAAGGCTTTGAATTCGTTTAAAGATTTGAAGGCTCTGCATATGTCAGGATCATCGCTTAGAACACGGAAAGAATCAGCAGCATGAAATTAGGCAGTTTTACTTACACAGATAGTCTAGCGTTTATGACGGCATCATTGGAAACTCTAGCTTCGAACTTAAATAGCTTTAGCATCATGGACAAGCTTTTTGAAGGTGAATCCTTGGAACTCGTACGAGGCCTTCGGCAAAAAGGTGTATTTACCTATGAATACCTGACAAATATGAAAGTGTTTGAGGAGAACTGATTACCTCCCATGTCGGCATTTGCCTCGTTGTCGAAAAGAGCGATCTGCTCCGAATCTTATCAATACGCGATGAAGATTTGGGTTTAGGCAAATACAAAACATTTGGAAATTTACACAACCTGTATTTGTGGACAGATTTCGGGCTTTTTGCCAATGTCTTTGAAAACTTTAAAGCGACTAGTTTGGCTAGTTACGGCTTGGACCCCATCATTACATTACTACACCCTCCCTATCTTGGGACGTGGTGCTCAAGAGGACGGGAGTGTCTTTGTATCTCTTCAATAACATCGACATGCTTCTTATGGTAGAAAAGTGTATAAGAGGCGGTGTCTCGTTTATAGCTAGAAGATACACTAAAGCCACTACCCGTATATACCATCTACCTTTGGCCGTGATAAAAAGAATTCTTACATCATATTTTTAGACTTTAACAACTTGTATGGTTGTGTTATGTGCGAGTATCTACCAAATGGAGAGTATGAATGGGTGCCGATACATCGGCTTGAGGATATAAATCTCGACAATTAAGGAGATGATAGTGATGCGGGCTTGATATTGGAAGTGGATTTGGAATACCTGGAGATGCTTCATGCATCAAACTATGATTTCCCGTTAGCACCGGAGCACATGAAAATCACAAAGTCTGTACTTTCTCCTTTTAACCGTCTGACAATCGAGGACTTGCGGTAAACGTACAGCAAAGGCCTAAAGCTAACCACTAACCTTTTCTCAAAGAAAAAGTACGTAGTGCACTAAAGAATTTGAAATACTACCTTCATCTCGGCCTGGTTCTCAAGAATATACTCAAACCATTTAGTTTTAAGCAAGCGCCTTGGCTGTAACCTTACACCGAGTTTATTAACGAGAAACGGCAAGCGGCTTCTAACAACTTTGACAAAAACCTCTACAAATTGGTGAATAATTCGATTTTCGGTAAGACGATAGAGAACAAGCGCAACAGAAGCAACGTCTTGTAGCAATGACGAAAGAGAAAGCCAGCAAGTACGCATCTTACCCATGCACCACGAGTTTCACTTCTCTAAGCGAGAATTTGGTAAAATTTACAAAGACGCCCACGAACATCATCTTAAACAAGCCCATCATGGTTAGGTTTTGCGTCTTGGAATTGTCAAAGTTATTAGTCTACCGGTTTCACTACGACTACACGATGAAAAAGTATGGACCGGGAGCTGTAACCTCCTAGTCATGGATACGGATAGTCTGTGTTATTCGATAGAAACGGATGATGTTTACAAAGATATGGAAGAGGATGCGTCATTATTCGCCACATCCGACTACCCCAAAGAACATTTCTTAAACTCTGACGTCAACAAAAAAGTATTGGGGAAGATGACAGATGAGAGCGCGGGGTGCCCAATTTCCGAGTTTGTAGGTTTAAAGTCGAAGCTCTACAGCGTTTTACAATCGGATGGGAAGAACAAAATGGCTTGCAAAGGCATTAAGAAAACAGCACAAGTGGTGCACGAAACATACAAGAGTGTGCTGTTTATTAATAGCGTCATGAGAACTCTGGGTCTCATATTCGTTCAGATGCGCATAAACTGAAAACCGTCACCATCAACAAGTTGGCTTTCAGTCACTACAACGACAAGAGATGGGGCTGCGACGATGCAGTCAGTACTCTAGCTTATGGGCACGTGAATTCAGCTTAAACTATCTATATTATCTGTCCAGCTGTTATACTTGGAGTCATAGCCCTTTCATTTAACGAAATAAAGCATTTTTACATCTTTTCTCCTCCTTTGACGTAATACTTGCTCCACTAGAAACTTGGCTTTTTAGAATTTCCTGTTTGTAGAATCCTCTTAGCACCGGTTCACCCGACTCGTCCTTTAAAAGATATGTAACTGGTTGGGTTTTTTGCACTTTACTGATCGTGAATACTTCATTGGTAAAATTTTGCAAATATCCTTTGTCAAAAATACTTTTTACCTTAGAAATCCTGACTTTATTTCCTATAGTGAACTTTGGTTTCTTTAGCAGTTGTTTAGAGCTAGTTTGTCTCAGCAACTGTTCGTGACATCTGGTTACTTCACTCGGTTCAGTTTTGTGGTGGAACGAACCGTGTCGGTGTAATCCAAAACCAACTCGTAGATAATTTGTATCCACTTGTAATTCCCCTGCCTTGTGAATTTTTTCCACATTCGAGTTTTCAGCGTTCTGTTGAAGTGTTCAACCATGCTCGCTTTCTTCTCAGAGTATGTAGAGTACATGTTGATGTTATGGCACCTACGTAGCGCGTTGAAATTTTTATTGTAGAACGCACTTCCTATATCGACTTGTAAATTTGTAGGGGCTGTAGCTCCTGAGATTATCTTCTTGAAAGCTTCAGAACATCTAGAGCGGTTTTAGAGTTTTAGAGTTAAGAGGAATGGCCCAAGCAAACTTGGATATGACGTTAATGCAAGTCAGTAGGTAGTTAAATCCTTTATTTAGCTAAGCGTACGGTATCATCTCCACCAAGTCAGCCTGCCACAGATCGTTTAGGCCCAGTACAATCACCGTCTGTCTTGGAAAATTTTGCCCCGTTGGTTTGTGAAGTTTGTTTAAGAGTTGATCCATTTTTTTTATTTCCCATTCCGAACCTGAGTTTTGTTTTCATGATTTTCTTAACGACGGAAGCGGCTAGTTTTTCCCTCCATGCCAGAGATGGATTCTCTCTCACGCTTTGAGCTTTTGAAATTAGAACTTTAGAATGGTGGCGTGTCGATCTTTTAGGTCCGAGCTCTCGGCGTAAGCTATATCGTGTTCTTTGCAAGCTTCGAATAATTTATTTATTCCAGGATGTCCTTGTGCCAGTAGCTTCTTCAGCTGAGTTCCAGGACTGCAGCATTGATACCCCGGTAAATGTATTTGAACGGTAAAGTTATCTATGATTTTGTTCACTAGTCCCTTGCCCATTTTGACGAAGTAAGCTTTTTTGGTACCACATACATCGCAAAACACTATCTCTATCGGTCTGTTGTTTTGTGAAGTTGTAGAAACTGGGGTCTTCGACTGGTTAAGAGTCGACCGTTTACATTTGACGCAATATTTCATCTCGAGTTCTTTATGGTTGCTCTTTTTTACTATAGTACAATCTTTTTCATCTCTTTAAAAAAAAATACATCATGGATTCCTGTTCGATTATTCTCACCGGCAAAGGCTCTGACTTGAAAATTAATCTAAACACACCCATTCATTTAGACTCTGAAAAAAATTACGAATTGGCTCTGCTTAATTTACACACCTATAACGGCATTCACAACATCACATAAAAAAATAACGAAATTCAGTACACAACCGATGCTGGTACTTCATGGCACAAAGTGTTAGTAAGTCCCAGTGCTTATGAAATCGAGGATTTGAATAAATTTCTCAAGTCAGCGACAGATGTGGATGGGCACAGCAAGGATGCCATTACGATTCTTCCGAATCTAAACACTTTAAGAACCAACTTGATAATTACCGATCTGAACTACGGCTTGTCCTTTTCGGCCAACAAGAATTTGGCTCCAGTTTTGGGGTTTAAATTTGGCAGCTACATGAGAAGTTGAGAAAGTCAAAATACAGTCGACATTATGAGCGTCAATACAATTTTTGTACACGTGGATACCACAGGCAATTTGTATACAACAGGGACACTCAGCCCACTTTATACTCCTTTTATCCCAATTCCTCGCCCGGTTTCAAAATCATATAATTCCCGCATAATTTAAATTACCTCCTAGTTACTACAAAGTTAATCAGAGGTATAAGAGTTTGGCTCACGTCTCAGACCAACGAGCCATTGGATTGAAACGGTGAGATGCTCACAGTGCGTCTTCATTTGAAATCTACGAGTTAAATAAAAAAAGGATAAAAATGCGTGTGTTTGTAAAAAAGGGATAGGACTCTTTCTTAATTTTAACTCTAATAATAAAAAACAAACGGTTCGACACCTAGAAACAAAGCTTTCATCAAATTCAATACAACACCCAGAAAATGAGCGTAGTAGAAGATTACTTAAAAATCAACAAACCTTTAGTGTACGATTCATTGGTTGAGTCTTACACCTACCTCGAATACAATCATATTGTTGACACCAATCTCAACAACGTAAATTCAGAAATCCGCATACATGTAGATTGTGCATGTTGCCAACAGTAACCTCCTGATTAAAGGGAGGTTCCTGAGGGACAATGAATCGGTTTATGCCGATGCTGACGTAGCTGCGTTCATTAATAATGCTCCCATGTTCCTGTTTTCTAATATCAAATACCATCTTGGTGATAAACAAGTCGACGAGGTAAATTATCCGGGGTTCGGTACTCTGAAGGGACTGCTCACCTACGGTTTGGTGGAGCAACCGGCTTTGCTCAGCCAGTGTTGGGCATTGGATAGTGCGGCTTCAGTCGATGCCGAACTAACCAACACAACTCCCTAGGGAAGCTTTACATTCGCCATCCTGTTGAAACACATCATGGGATTGTTCGAAAATTACAATAAGCTAATCTACGAAACTACACACATGCTCATACTCATGAGAGTGAGCGACACAAATGCCATCTTCAAAGCCGCGGCAGCGGCCAATGGCAAAGTCGTTCTAAATAGCATCAGATGGCTCATTCCACATGTCATGGCCTCGGAAAAGAAGAAATCTAAACTCTACAATCTCATCGACCACGGAGAGACCGTAGATTTAGGATTTAGGCACTGGCATTACGATAGCTGCATGCTCCCTCAAAATACTAGCTTCACCTGGCGTGTGCTGACAACTTCTGCGGTCAAAAAACCTAGGTGGATAGTTCTAGCTTTTCAAATTAACAGGCAGGACACTTTAGTCAAAAATCCTGGTGGGTTTGACCACTGCAGTCTGCAAGATGCTCACGTGACTCTAAATTCAGAAAGATGTCCATTTCTTGATTTGAATGCGACTTATGCTACTGGTGAGTACGGTGGTCTCTACAGAATGGCGCAGCAATTCAGGCAGTTGTGTTACGACACCAACGGCTTGAGTTTCGACTTGCTTCAGTTCAAGAAAGCCTATCCTCTCGTGGTATTGGATTGCTCCAAACAGTCCGAGAGGTTTCAATCTGGAATCGTGGATGTACAAGTCAAACTGAAGTTTAGAGCAGCAGTGCCAGCTAACACTACTTGTGACGCCCTGCTCATTGGAGACAGGAAAATGAATCTAAAGTTGGACAGAGGCAAAGTCGATGTTGTTTATTAAATAATAATAATAATAATAATAAAGACAATATGGCACTCAAAACAAGATCATGTAAAAAGAAAGGCAGCTTTTTACCGTTGGCGTTGTTAGGACCAATTTTAGTCGGAATTGGAGGGATGGCAGGAGGGACAGCGGGGGTGGTATCTGCCGTAAAAAAGGCACAAAACGATGCAAAAATTCTTGCTGAACTCGTGCGACATCAAAAGCAATTGTAAGGTTCCTACTTGAAGAAAAGAAATAAGCAAAAAAAAAGCCAACAAAATTGCCCCGTGGCAGAGGTCTTTACGTAAGACCACCCAAGTTTTAGTCGACCTTAATAAACCTTTAACAACTTTGATTTAAACGGGTTGGCTAGCGTAATGAAAATTCCAAAATTCAGAGGTACTTTTAGTAAACACACGCTTCCCTTAAAAACTGGCCTACTGGTGAAAATGGACTAGTAAACTTGGAAGATTTCCAAGATGGAGACCGAAGTCACTGGGTAGCTTATTCCACCGTTTCGGTAGAACCTTGTTATTTCGATAGTTATGGCAACATGGGTACTCCCAGGTCTGTGGTAAACTACTTGGGACTAGGAAGAAAATACAATTACGAATGGGTGCAAAATTTTGACCAAATTTGGTGCGGTCTCTTTTGCCTATTTTTTTAAGCGCCTTCTCTAAGGCACGTAATTACGAAGCTGTTTTAGATAGGATGAGATGAGTGATCTATTAAAAACTTACGTGCAAATCTAACTGGAAATAAATGTCTTCTGCGTGAAAGTCTTAGAATGCCTCTACCGTGATGGGCAAATTTTGTTCTATTACGTAAGAATTTCGAAAACAGTAGCTGTCGAATGCTCGTCCTTTAATTTAGTAATGTAAAGGTCTCTCGTACCTATTTTACATTTAGCACCGAGCGCAATGCTCGGATCGCTGCAGTATAAAATTACTTTATGAATTAAACCTGAACTTGTAGATGCGAAGCTCGAGAGAGGACCGGAATTAACGAACCAATCACTCACTTTTTCTAATGGGCTTTTCATGCTAAAACTGATCAGCATGAAACTGTTTTCATGCACAGATTTCTTCGTAGCCGCATCACTCGGCTAAGTTGGTTTGTTTAGGTTTCTAATCTGTTTGTTCACGGCATTAAAGTATTCTTTATGATCGTCTTGTAATAAGCAATTGCTGTCGACGAATACCTTATTAACAGTATCATTCGGCAAAGTACGATCGCTTAAATTTCTAATCTGCTTGTGCGTTGCGTTGAAGTATACTTTCTGGTCATCCTGTAATGAGCAATTCCTGTCAACGTACATGTTCGATGCCGCGTCAGCAGCGTACCGGGGAAAGCTATGTACTTAATTTGCTTTCTCTTCGCTTAAAAATCCCGTCAGCCTCATCTAAGTATAATGCATTTTTTTATGCTAGAAACAGCGGAAGCTAACTCATCGCTCAAACGAGTAATAGCAGGAGGCAAGTCGGTTTTAAGTTTCTCATTTTCCGTTGCCAGAGTATCTATCTGAGAATAATTGACCGCGTCTTCAGAATCTATAGCTGCTCCTACTTTGGTTAAACTTACTTTGTATATCATAGTTGCTTTCAGGTGCCAACAAGTACCCTAGTCCAGGCTATCCCCTCGTACCGGCCCCAGTACTTCACCCCTTCCCCTCTCGTCCTTTTCAACGATTGTCCAAACTTATTAACAGACATCTTTTTTAAATATACGAATTTCCCCCTCCCCAAAAAAAAGCACACGGAGGCAGAGTACGAAATGAAACAAAACAACGTACATTAAAAGACTGGATTTGTGAGGATTCAAGAAGCAATAACCTAAAAGAAAAACCAGGACTTCCACGTACTATTAATATCCCCGACTAAGTAAGCGGTTGTTACGGGGTTGAGTTCCAACCGTGGCATTCGTGTTTTCTTTTATTTCTCAGATTATTTCACCTCTTATTTTCACAAATTGGGTCTTTAATGAATTGCTCAAATCAGTTTACTCGGTAGATTGATCCCCCCTTCCCTTTTTTTTTACATTTAAAAAAAGAATATAGATAAACCACAAGACGACTCAACCATCCTGGCAAACAAATCTCTCCAATCTCTTGCAAAAAAACTTGCTGAAAGTTAAAGATGATAGAGGTACAAAAATTAATGATGGTTTAAAGTATAACTTGTCTCCTTCCATACAGTTTGACGATTTAAAGGGTACGGAAACCCATTTTTCGAACGAAAAATCAAATTCTAAAGGCTGGATTTTGCCAAGCAAACCGGAAACTCAAAAATTGTTGAAAAATCTTAATGGTACATCTGTAAAAACCTAGAGATCGAGTGTGAAGATCTGAAACCAGTTTCCTTGACCTTGTTCAATTATCCTAATTCTATGCACACGGCTTCTCCCTGCTACTCCTCTTGCGAAAATTCAAGTGACTGCGATAAACCGCTATGTCTTAGAAATTGGGTTTATGATAATATCCATAAGACAAAAGGTAAACTTAACAAAAACAATAGACAAACCGTGGTTTAACTTACCATCTTACAGTGCTTTAAACTTGATGGAAATTACTGGGAGAATTAATGCAGTATACATTACCAATGATTCTCCCAGTAACGTGAAGTTGTGGTAAACCGTTGAATATGGAGTGGTCCATCCCGATGTCTCCAGCGACAAGTTTTCTGATGAAGACTTTATGAGTTTAGTATCTCTGTAAGCACTAAAAAAAATGTGCAAATAAAAATAAAGCGTGATGGAAATTAAAAACTACCACTTTTTTGCACCTAAGAAAGAACGAAAAAAACACCCATTCTTACCTTAAATATCAGATGCTTAATTATAGGTCCCGCAAATAGTGGAAAAACGAACTTACTGTTTAATTTCATCTGTAACGAATGATTGTTGGATTATGACAGATTATTTATTTTTACAGTAAAACTTTGTGTCAACCAAAGTACAGAGCATTGCAGGCTATATTTGCCGAAATTGAGGAAAAAATTGGAAGGGACGTCCCATTTTTTCACGGTTCTCAAATAGATTTACTTCCACCCAAAGAACTGGACTAAAAATTTAGAAAAATTATTCTTTTTGACGACTGCCTTTTAGATAAACCAAAAAATATCGAGCGCTACTTTGCCCAAGGACGGCATTCAAACGTCGATGTTTTTTATTGCAGTAAATCTTACACAAGAATACCAAAACAGGTGGTTAGAGACAATACATATTTATTAATCCTTTTTCCGGTGGATGAGTTAAATTTGAAACACGTTTATGAAAATCATGTTGGCCCTGACATGGAATTTTCAGAGTTTAAAACGTTGTGGCAAAATTGTTGGAAAAAAGCCTAACGGATTTTTATCAATTCACAAAACGTTAAACGAATGGAGATATACACTTTCGTTTTTTACCCATTAAACAAAAGAATGGAGACAAAACGAGAAATCGCAAAACTCAAAAGATGTTTAAAAAGTTTTTAAATCAACGTTTGGGTGAAAGAGAGCAAGAAGAATCGCTACAAGAATTTTTTTTAAACCGGTAGTAAGCACCCTGAAACCAAGACTTGTCTTGGGTGTAGCCACACAACCTACGCCAATTAAAAACATTCTAGCCACGCAAACTAAACCGATTAAAAACACTCTAGCCACGCAAACTATGCCGATTAATATTTACAAAGAAGAAGATAATGACGAAGACGATAGTGACAAAGATGACTATGGATCACTGGCTTTATCACCATCCCCTGGTCCTAGTCAGAAAACATTACCGACTTCTCTCGATTACAGCCTCACTCAATATTCAAATCTGGCTGTAGCTCCTGTAATGCAAATTCCTCCCGAGTCCAAAACCAAATACGCAACTACGAGCACCGGTCCTAAACTCACCCCTTCATATTCTGCGGTGCAAGCTAGACGCATTTCCACTCCGCCTGATCTTCCTAATATCACCACTCTTAAGGTCCCTTGATAGTTTGTTACCTTGTCAGAATATTGGAGAAACTGCTAAATATTTCTTGATAAAATTTTTCGAAAATCCAAAAAACACTGACCCAGTATTTGGGTTACAGTATGATAAGAAAAAAGGTGAGCTGACCTTTGGTAATAAAATGGTTAAAATCTTTGAGAATGACGTATTGGTCGAGAAACAACAATACGTAGGAAGACGTGGCCTTTAGCACTTGCTAGTTTTCAAAGATTTGAAAGAAATTTACCTTGTGCCGGAAGTTAAAGCTGCTTACGCGGCCATATTAAAAAATACTAATGCTATTTAAAACAACAACGACCAAATACTCGTAAACCCAAATCTAGTCGTAGCATTAAATACAAGTTTGTTATAGCTTCTATTTAGGATGACCTCAAAAAACAAGGAATGAGCATGGTTAAAAAAGTGTGTAGCAGAGTCGATTATAAATATTACGATGATCCTAACGACTTGATAAAGAGACTCAGGCTTTTGTATAAGTCCACTCTGGCAGGCCACGACGAACATAGAAATGAGATGATCGAAATTTTATCAGAAATGCAGCAAAGACAAATTATAAGTGACCACCAAAAAACAGTGGCTTATCTAAATTTGGGGTTAGGTTGAATAAATCAAGCAACAGCTTTTTCTAAGTTCATGAGTTACAAGCAGTTATTTTAAAATATGAACTTGGTGGTAGGCACACAATCAGGATGTGTTTCTTCCACGGAAACCCTGATTTCCAAGTTTTGTAACCACCTCAAAATACATTAAATACTTGTAAATTGTTTTTTACATAAAACCAATTTAAAAATCCATATTTTGGTCTTTTCCCACATTTCGAACGAAAGGCAGTCACATGCCTGCAACTGGTCTAGGAAAAACTGCCTTACCTGTCTGGCGAAATTCGAGCCAAGACAACTGACTTTCAATGTTAACCATTACTTTTAACATAATATGTAAAGTTACAAACATCTTTTCCACCCTTCCCCATTTACCGTCTAGAAAAACCGGCTTACCTGTCTGAAATTCGAATCAAGGCTACTGACTTTACATGTTAACCATTACTTTTAACATAACATGTAAGTTACAAACATCTTTTCCACACCCCTCCCCCATTTTCCTTCTAGGAAAAAACTGGCTTACTTGTCTGAAATTCGAATCAAGGCAACTAATTTACATGTTAACCATTACTTTCAACATAACATGTAAAGTTACAAACATCTTTTCCCCACCCCTCCCCCATTTTCCCTCTAGGAAAAACTGGCTTATCTGTCTGAATTTCGAATCAAGGCACCTGACTTTACATGTTAACCATTACTTTTAACATAACATGTAAAGTTACAACATCGCCCCCCCCCCCCCTTTGGAAAAGTTTGGAGATGAACATACGCGCAAAGGCATAATTATAACTGTCACGTATAAATGCAGCACAATAATTTATCTAGAATTCTAAGGCCTCGATATAAGCTCACCGAAGAATTTCTTTTCCCTACTGAAAGAAGAAAAAACTGTTTTCTGCGTATTAATGGCAGTGTTAAAACTCGGCAGGACACAGTAATCATTCATTCTTGTAGGTACTCTATTTAAAATATTTCTGAGCATAAGTCTCATACGAAAAATAGCTAGAGGCAGAATTACGTGCATAATTTATAATGACAGTTATAAACTGTGAAAGTTTGGTATGATGTATGCATTTTCATTATACGAATAATGTCTATTTGAGTATTTTTACGGAAATATACAAGGTGGTCCACAAAAAACTGACGACCCACAATTTTCTAAGTCCAACCTTTCTAGTTAGCACACGTCAGAACCAGAAAAGGACAAAAAATCTTCCAGTTTCCATTAGGTATGATTTGTCTTCTCCTGGTTCTGAGGGGTGATAACTAAAAAAGTTGGACTTAAAAAATTGTGGGTCATCAGTTTTTTCATTCAGTTCATTCCTAATTTTATTTCATATTATAATTAATATTAATATAATTATATTAAGTCCCTAATTCATCCCCTAAAAGCCGCTAATTCATCCGCTAAAAGCCCCTAAAAAGATCCCTAGTTAAGTTTGCAAAAGGATCCCTAAAAACCTCCTAAAAAGTCCCTAAAAGTCCCCAGTCTATAAAGAGGCTACCCCCTCCTCAAAAATTACTTAATTTAATTATAGTCTAGATTTGAGCTTTTTTGTTTTACATCTCTGTACTGTTATTAAAAACTTAAGCCCAATCACAGTAAAACCAGATAAAAACAGGGGCCTTCGCCCATCCTCAACTGCCACCACATTCTAACTTGGTTCCTCTTTTTATCTCTTGTTTTTATCTGGTTTTACTGCGATTGGGCTTGAGTTTTTAATTTCATAAGTTCTCAGTGAGTGCGGTTATCTCTGAACAGTTCAATGCCGACCACGACCACTTCATTGGAAATAAGGTTGCACTATACCCTCTCCCAAAAAAAAGTCCACCACAGTACTTTTTACAGTTGCAAATTAAAATACATTTATCAGAGATAAATTGTATTTTCATACCCAAAATAAGCACAAAGCATTATCATTACTTTGAAAATACTAAAAACTACCACACAAAAAATAATAAATTGTTATAAATGTCAAATTAAATGACAGCACTTACCCATTGATAAATAAGAAAAGCACTTGTGTTAGTTAAAAAGAAAAACCTATCGTTGATTTCCTGACTAATTTGAGTACTTTGTTAGTTCAATTTAGCTCGGGAAATGCTTGTGTTAATAAAACCCTTACTTGGCTTCCTGACTAATTTCAGTACTTAGTTAGCTCAATTTAGCCAGGGAAGCGCTTGTGTTAGTTAAAAAGAAAACCTATCGTTGCTTTTCTGACTAATTTGAGTACTTTGTTAGCTCAATTTAGCTAGGGAAAGCCGATGTGCTCCCTCGGCCGTGCTGGAGAACACTGGTTTAAACCACAGAAAATCCTAGTTTATGTACTGTTTGGGTGACATACTTAACCAAAAAGTAAAAGTTGGTTTTAAAATCTCAAAACGGTCCAGATGGGATTTCATTTTTAGCTGACCCCCATAAAACCAGTTTACGCAGGTGCATTTGCCATTTGCCAAAAAATTTCGCACGGGACAGTTTAACTGCAAGAGCAGGTAAGAAGAACGTTTATTTTAGCTATTTTATACATAAACAAGGCTTAATATAAGTTTTAGGGCAAGACCAAATCTTAAAATAAGGTTTTAGAATAACGTTTTTTGATAAGGTTTTTGGATTCGTGCTTTTGTAGTGAGGTATCCAGGTAGCACTAATCGGTAAACTGAAAATAAAGGTGCCGAGTTTTTTCTACAAATTATTACAAGCTGGCATAAATAATCGATTCGGTTGAGTGGTATCTGCACAAATACACTGTTCAGAGTCTAAATATGTTGTTAATAAAAAAATATATGTCTCTTTTGGTTCAAAATTAGCCACACGGATTGCTCACGCTAGTAGTTTGTCACGAACTGCACAATAAATT
The DNA here is from genome assembly GCA_023313725.1 of Lithobius niger. Taxonomy (NCBI): domain Eukaryota; kingdom Metazoa; phylum Arthropoda; class Chilopoda; order Lithobiomorpha; family Lithobiidae; genus Lithobius; species Lithobius niger. The sequence continues at coordinate 26,619 of JAHWFP010026898.1, forward strand.
GGCAACTGCCACGTTTCTTCGTGTGTTTTTAGAATTCTTGATTTTAATCATGGGTTAAGCACTAGTTTATGAGAGTGTTGACAGTAAAATTGGCAGATTATTTACACCAAAAATCCCAGACAATCTGTTGTACATCTCATGAATTTATTTTTAATGTGAATTTTTAATGTGAATTTATTTTTAATGTGTAAGTTCAGTTAATATATATATATATATATATATATATATATATATATATATATATATATATTAAATAAAAATAAACAAAAGTACATACCTTTGCAGAAACAAAAATCGTGCGGGTCAATCTTCATTTTAGTCTACGTAAGCACAACGTAAATAAACGAATCCCTGACACGAATCCCTGGGCACTTTCATTTACAGTTACTTCTGTTGGTATGTCCTGGCACTAAAATCACTTAATTTTGTACTAAACGACTTAACTCTTCACCCTCGTACTGTTTCGTATCACAAATCCGAAGGGAATCCTACTTAAAATTCTCAAAAATTATTCAAAAAGACGTAAATGCTAAAACCAAGACTCCACAGCGAACTCGCCCGCAGAGCTAGGTCGTGGTCCGGAAGTTGGTAGATGGAAGACCTGGACTGCAACAAACCTACAAGTGGACTACAACAAACGATTGCTTTTATTATTCTCAATTTCGTGTGCTTTTGTTGTTATTGTCAGTTAGTTTAGATTAGTTATACTAGGCTTGGCAACGCAAGTGAATAGCATGATTTTGGAACATTAATTCAGAAAAAAATTCCGTAAACATTTAGTGATGTGCAAATCGGGTTTTCTGACTACCGTTCTTCCCAGAGGCTATGACTGGAACTGGCCGCTGCTATTTAGAGGTCAGTGGCATTCAAGGACTACGCAACTTTCACTTGTAGGTCACTTAAACAAAGCGGCCGATGAGCTAGTCGCATCCTGGCAGCAAAAAACAAAAAACAAAACCTGCAAAATATTCAAGTCTGCAGGAAAATCACAAGAAAAGTTACACACCATAAAACATCAACACTTAAAAAAAAAGGCAAAAAAAATTAGGAGGGGGTCCGTCAAAATAGAAGGAGGCCCCACCTGCAGTAAGGAAGGAGGAGCCAGCAGGGGGGGCCTGGAGAGTTGTTCAAAAGGGCTTGCTTTCCACCAAAACATCTACTACTGATTGTGGCCACGGATTTTTGTGTTCCCAACCAACTCAAAAAAAGGTAGACAAGCCGCTGGCTCATCATTCAAAATGAGGTACACCAGGTCAAGATCAGCTGTTAAATGGCGCAACTGAAGAGTTTCCAAACCCAACATCCAATGCCGTCACAATATGGTTTATTATGTAGTCCTGGGATCGACTTCGTGTAGCGGCGCTGAACTGATTCCAATGCAATGGAGTAAAAAGCACAGTAACAGATTATGTGAAGGCAAACCAAGCAGTGCTACATAAAAATACAAACAACGTTTCGAAAATTATCAATTTTCGTCTTCAGGTTAGCAATAAAATTAAAGCATGGCAAAAGCCAAGATAATTTTCGAAACGTTGTTTGTATTTTTATGTAGCACTGCTTGGTTTGCCTTCACGTAATAATGAACTGATTCCACTCGGTCAATATCCGCAAGCTGGCTTGGTGACCGGACCTGGCTTGCGTACTCAACAAGTGGTCGCTCGTAGACCTTGAATGCCCACGTCATAATTGAGTGATCTCCAGAGGAGAATCCGCGACGCACTATTGCTGCAGGACGGTGGGCTTGGGCACTAATTTTATCACAATGGATAGAAGGCTTCAATGAGTAATGGAACCAGATTCCTAAATCTTTGACAAGGTCAACAGAATTCAACTTCTTGTCATGAAGATATTAGTCAAATTGGGGCCCCCTTGTGCCCACAGTGAACAGATGACATTTGTCGATAGATAGTGGAAGTTGCCAGTCAGTTTCCCAATTTGAGACATAAGTTACTGCATCATGAAAGTTCAGATTATCAAAAGGAGAAAGGATTGGTGTATGTTGTTGTAAATCATCCGCAAACTTCTCTTGGGATGTCGATGAAGAATTTGGAGGAAAATCATTCACAAACAGGAAGAACAACAATGGGCCCAAAACCGAACCCTGTGGTACTCCGCTAATAACTTTGCATTTGGCAGAACTAACCCCCCCAAGTCTAACTAGTTGGTGCTGTTAATGAGGAAAGCAGAAATCCAGTTTAGAATATAATCTCTAAACCCGATAGCCGAAAGTTTGGAGATTAGCTTTGTGTGCACCACTGATTCAAAAGCCTTTTTAAAGTCGTAAAAAATGACGTCTGTTCCAACACCAATGTCCAACACCAATGTCCGTTAATGGCACATGTGGCTTTTGAGGATTCTGTACCTATTAACCATGACTATGATGTGGACGGAGATCCTCTCCTCGTAACTCGAGGTTGACTCACAATTAAATAACTGCAAATGAGAGGATAAAGTTGGTGACAGCCATTTTTCTCCAAATATCGTCAATGGTGAAAATGGTGAAAATGTGATTGGATCTTCATTTCTGGGTTTCAGATATAATTTTATCTCTCGTTGTTGTTTTTGAGTGGTTTGGCCATTGGTTTAGTGGTCATCTGCTAAATGCTGTAGGGAATAGTGGAGTACTGTAAAGAAGCCATGTACTAATATTAACACATCCATTATATGATACATTTTTTTACTGTTGGCTTGGAGAGCTTAAAAGGAGACTGGTAGAAGTTACAGTGAGATAGTTTTGAGAAAATTGGATTTAAATTAATAGAAATAATTAAATAAAAAAGAAGTAAGCTTGATTTCAAAGGTTTTATCTAGATCGATGGGACATTGTCTCATATTTCCTTTAACAGGGCTACGATGAACTTATGACACGTCCACTGCTTCCTCTTAGCTAAATTTCTCTGCATCCAAGTGGAGGACAAGTTTCCCCTCCACACTAAGGTCTAAAATCAGGAGTAAAATTTGATAAAAATTAACTTCAAATACGGCAGTCATTCCAATTAAAAAAATTATGAAAATTGGCTTTTTCAAAGTTTTAACGGCCATTCCTGAAAATGAGTTGTTTTTATAGTACTATGAAGGAGAGATTGTATAGCACGCCCTTCCATGCCTTAGATCCTTTAACTGAATTCTTCGAACCTCATTTTGAATTCCTATTTCCGTTGTCTCCCTCAACCTCCCCAAAACAAGTTTCCTGGGAGTGTTAGTGACCTCGGACCATGGAACCAGTAAATGCCCACTATTGCCCTCCTCTGTTGTATCACTGCTGAAATTTTTTTTCTTATAATTATATCAATGAACATATTTTTTCCATGCAGGTAAGAGCCCTTCCATATCATTTTCTCGATCACACATTAATCCAACTTTTCAGAAGAGATTTTTCCTACCAAATATGGAACAGGTCCATGCAGAAGCACATCAAGCAGCACCAAATATACAGAAATTGTTCTTACCTGGATTATCATGGTGGCAGAGACTTTTAGGCTTTACTGTGCTCATGGGTTGCTTCGGTTTGTGCGTTTATCAGTTGCATGATCGAGGGTCTATGTATTTAAGTGAACCCACTTCTGTCGATGTGGCCGTCACTCGAAATGACAGCATAGAGTTTCCTTCCATCACCTTATGCCCCAAACTGAGAGATTTCATGGACAGCATCCGAAAAGACATGAAAACAAGGTTAAATGACCCAAAATATAGCGATGATGATTTGTGGCACGTACCTTTTGAAAAACACGGTCTTGAACTTGACCAGCTGTGGATTAACAATGGCATCAATATTTCGGCTATAACTGCTACTACGAACACTCGGGTAAGTAATAATTACTAGAGCCATGATTTGAAAGTCTGCCTTATCCTACTCAACTTTCTATAGATGGCTTCAGACATCAGACATCAGACTTATATGAAGCTCGTGAGGCCCGTGCCTAGGGTCCTATAATTTTTGGGGCCCGAGTTCTGTCATATATGTTTGAAACACCAATTATCAAAACGAAAGAATCAAATACAAAAAGAAATAAAAATGCGAATTTGGCCAAAGAGAAAAATTAGCCACACATACTATTAGTGGTAACATATTGCTTTTAACACTTTACTTAACTGCAAAATGAGCGGCATAGAAAGCATGCAAATATGCAACTTAATTAATATTTTAAAATAATGTTTCATTGTTGAAAAACACGACTCCTGATGGCACCTCCCCACCTCCTCAGTTCCCATTTCCCTTATGTGTTACAGGATTAAAAGTCAAATAGGGGGCGGTTAGTGATAAATAAATACTGATGTCAAACTACTTCCGTTGCTTTTTATACTTAAATGTCAGACTGCCTGACAGGCAGAAAATTAAATCCTCGACATTTTAGAACAAAGTCCAAAGCCCTACCTTTCAGCCATATTTTAAAAAGGACACAGCCACAGACAGCATTTAACAATCACTCATATACCTACAGGCAAACACTTTCAGAAAATTGATTATTTTCGAAACATTGTTCATCTTGTATTGTATTATTTTGTAGCATTGCTTGGTTTTAACTTTAATAATCTGTTTCTGTGCTTTGTTACTCCACAACACCACCTGCACTATGCTGAAAGCAGGATTCCCAATGCGAGTCAGAGTTGTGCGTTTATCACTCGCATGATCATGGGTTCATGTATTTAAGTGAGCCTACATCTGTTGATATGGCCAACACTCGAAATGGCACAATAGACTTTCTTTTCATTGCCTTATGCCCCACATTGAGGAATTTCATGGACAGCATCAGAAAAAAATGAAAACAAGATTAAATTACATACAAATGATGATTTGTGGCATGTACCTTTTGAAAAACAGATCAGTTTTAACTTTAGTGCAATTATTACCTTATCTTAGTGTAATTAATACCTCACCCGACTAATGTTGTCGTAGGTAAAAGGAGAGTTGTGTCGCCACATATTTCGTGGATTAAACTACACAGATATGAAATGATGGATGGGTGATACAATTGATCCAAGGATTTATAATTATTTAATTATTACACTTGTTATAACTGTTCATTGAAGTATTTAACGTGCAATGACTATTACCTGAGAACAGAATAAATTCAGGCAACTTGACATGCATTGATATATTTTTTCAATGTGTGATCATTATTTTTTCAACTTTATAGATGTCAACCAGTTACAGAGGCGTAACAGAAGAATTTCCTGGAATAAAGAGTTGCTTTAATTCAGCATACTCCAATTGTTTTACATCCACCCCAAGTAAGTCGCAAGTGTACTGAAGTTTAATTTGGGAATTACCCGACTTTCTTTTTGATTTGTTTTTTCGTTTAGCAAAAATGCTGGATTTGAAAGGGCTAACCTATGTTACACTTAATGTGGACCAAGATTACGTACTTCGTCGGCTGACTTCCGAATATACTGCTGAATTCATTGTAAGTACCGAATGATGATAGTGAAGATTTGAACCCATAAAAATTTGGTACCACGTTCGAAGTTCACACACAACAAATAGAACCGTTTTAAGGCCGTTTTCAGGATTTTCAAGGCCATCTTAGAGCATACCTAGCACGATTAGCATACCTAGTTACCGAAATTATCTAATAAATACTAGTTTTTTTTGTTTGCTTGCGCAATTTATTACACACAATGCAAAATTTCGTTTCCTTAATCACATAATTTACTGTAGCTTGTAGTAAGAGGTGATTTATGGTAAATAATGAAAGGACATTATGCCCCTCCTCCTCCATTGAGGAAGGAGTGAGGTGGCCAGGAGTTCAGCAACTAATATCCAGTTGAAAAACATCAGCCCAGCATCCTCTTCCGACTCAAGCACTCTCCCCACTCTCTGCCTGTCTGTTTCTCTCTCTCTCTCTTTAACTCTCTTCACTCCAGTTCGAGGTAATTCTGCAGGAAGATACGTTTAAAGAAGAAATGGATTCGGCAGTTATTTATTTAATATTTAATTGGCGGAGTGAGAGAGCGAAAAAAGATTTTGCGAACAAAACATTGAATTTGTGCACGTCTTAAATTTATTGCCTATAAAAGGAATATCGGCTCATCTATCGTAAATGTTGGAACGAAATTGTGATTTCGACAATATAAAATTCATGTAATGCCAATGTCTTTATAACCACTGTAGCTAAACTTAAAGCACCAACATGCGATGTCCTATGCCAGCACTGGTTTTTTGTTCTTTGCTCTGATGGTTCTTTGGTATCCATAAAGTATTCCTATGGGATATTCCTCATGGAAAGTGCATTGTGGTACTTTTTGTCAGAGCACTTATAAAAATCGAAACGCTTTGGTTGTAACAGGCTACAACCGTTACATGGCAATATTCGGGGAATAGGGAAGCCAACGCTTCCACCCTCAATATTTGATACCACAGTTCAGATATTGGACTAGGCTAGAAAATAACTTTGCCCTCGAATATAACGTTTTAATTGCTGAAGTACTGACTCATACCAACTCAATGAGTCAACATTTCCTGGAGGTAGCCTGAAAATGTTGAATAACCTTCCTTGGATCTTGGTAAGGGTGCGAATGTCATCAACTCCTTGTTGGGTAACTATAAGTAAATGCAGGAACGTCACGTCATTGGGCTACCCAAGGTGACCCACGCAGGTCAACAATTTCTCCCTGACCAAGACATCATCCTCTTAACTCCGGTGCTACTAGCTGGTATAAATTCTGCCCACCTTAGTACAGCAGAGTAGTTGTTGTTTGGGTTTAAACTGAAAGTCAGGTTGAACAAATATCCTTTAGTTTATTGTGACCCAAGGGACTGGATCACAGCCAAAATGGCTGACCAGTGCCAACTGTAATTCTTGCCGTAGAGACCACTAGCTGTACGGCAAAAGTAGCCGGGGAATTTGCGTGCATACTCAGAAACCTTGCGTTGTCTCAATTTAAGTGTTGCATAATTGGGGCTAGCCATGATCGAATGTACGGTAACGACTAAGTCATGTGCGCCAATTTTTTTATGCGTTGAAGCGCAAACTTTGGGCAGAAATGAAAACCCAGACCAATTTTTTTTTAAACGTCCTGCGTGTAAATAAGGTTTTAATTCCCAAACAATTGCATTGTTAGGCCAAACCTGGCAGGTAATGGACTGCAATAATGGGAATAGAGAAGGACCACACTGTGACTGATGGAATAGCGAAATTAGGCTGAAAGTAATAAAGTAATGTATTTTTTTGTGCATGTATTTGTATTTTGTTAATGTACGAAATATCGAACCGTTTTGGTTGTTTGATTAGTGATGTACATGTATGCGTGTGCATGGAGGTTCATAAGTCACAATCTCAGTTCCCTGGAATTAGGAGTTCAAAATATAGTTCGAATCATTCGAACGAAGAATTAGCAACCTACTGTTTAAAACTGAAAGATTTATGTGAAAATCCGGATGGTTTCATTTCATTCCTAATAACGAATTAAGATATTATGCTGCTGGATGACAACGTTATTTTCCCTGCGCCCAAGCAGCAGTACATCATTGTTATGTGCTGTAGATTTGTAACATTTTGATATTGTTAGCCCCTCCCTCCTGCTCCTGATCCTTTTTCTGAAAATTCTCGTGCGCAAACGAACTCTAAAATGTACTGCCTACCGATTGGGCTAATTACGACAATTTTCAAGAAATTTTTTCTATAGTTTTCAAACGTCACAGTCTAACGCAAGAATATTATTTATATTGGCATTCCGTGAAAGCTGCCTTATTTGCTTTGTGATTATACGGATTAGAAATGTCTAGTTATGAAGGGACGGGACGGCTGCAGCTCTTCCCTTAGCAAGCATCCCATTATACATTTGCTCACATTGCGCATCAATCCCGTCATGCACTTGCTCTCAAGTCCGCATTCATCCCACCATGCATCTATTATCAGCTCACAATATGTATAGGAAATTAGCCGTTTTACGAGTGCTGAGAGCTAACAATGTCGAGACGTGCAGCGTCGAGACATTGTTTGGATATCAGCACGATTACAGCGGGTGATATCCTATTTATTACCAGGTTTTTTGCTTCTCAATCCGACGATTATTGGCTGTGTTTGGTCACGCTCGGTGATTGTGCGTGCTCGCGCTCGGTGATTATTGCAGGCATATTTCCTGTTCCTTTTTTTTGTTACGGCAAAACAAGTTATGGAGTTAGAAAATCTATTTGACTTATCGAGTAACCATGATGAGGACAATATGGACAATATTGGCTTATTAGGTAATGCTGCTAACAAAGACGATGGTAATAATAAAGAACAGTTAAGAGACATGTTTTTGGTGGAACGATTAATTTTAATGAAGGTTGCAACGTTATTTTCAGTTTTAAGTAGCATATACAATGATTTAATTACCAAACTAGCGTATTTAAAGTCTAAAAACGCATAATGCACTTATTGTGCCATTAATACCATTATAATTTCCAATCTATAATTCACGAATTCGTTAATTTACTGTGGTTGCTGACACTTAAATAAAAAATTCTTTCATAACTTTTTTAAAATTTATGTATTGCCGTCTATAATAATCATGAATGTATCCGCCATTTTGATGCTAGAGCCAATAGCCATTTTGATGCAAGAGATCGGCTCTAGCACTGTGCGTTCTTGTTTCATTGTTGCGCTCCTGCATCGTTACATTGTTTAAAGAGGACTGAGAGGCAAAAACCGGGTAATAATGCAGCGTATCATTTTTTGATGAAAGAACTAGTTCGAAATCGAACAACAATTAAAATTAAAACGTTCTTGCTACAACGTATTAACGGGTTGTATTCGCTGTGATATCGGGTGATAAATAGGATATTACGGATTCCTCGTACTGAATTCAACAATGGCTCGGCCTTCGGGCTTCGACATTGGTGCTCCCAGTCCTCGAAAAGAGGATATTATCCTAATTTCAACCAATGTAGACCTGTTTACTAGAATATTATTGCCAGTCTGTCTCATCCTGTTCATTTTCTGACGTATTGCAGTTTGGTATGTTTACAGTACAATTTTCATGATGCAAGTATGAGCCAAAAACATGAAGCCATGGGATATGATGAGGCTATGCCCGTAAATACAGTAACTTCTGTGAGCTTACAGATCAAAAAGGTTTGTTATCGAACTCAGATCTTATGTTGAAAATTTAGCTGTTTGGTATAATTTTTAAGGAAACCAACCTGTAGACTTGGATGAGTTAGATGTTGACTGTTGGCACATTCTTTCGAATTGTGCTGATTTTTATTTTATTTGGTTTTAATTTTTTGCATGGAAACGTACATCCTTATGACTTGTAAGTTTTATTTCCATGACCCAGCTCTGCTGTTATTTTATTAATTTTTTATTTTTAAGTTGTTTGACGTGTTTTAAACCCTTCACTTGAAAATGGTTCCGACCTTGGAACCGAAACTTCGTGATTTCGTATTTCACCTGCACTTGATGGCTACTCTGGTTGTACTTTAAAAACTAAAGTGCTTTTTAACTTTCTGCATTTTGCTATCATTCTGAGCCTTCTCTGCACCAAGATGATGTCCCCAACCCATCCTGTGTATGGGATTTTAAAATACAAACTTGGGTATGATTTCAATGCTGGAGTTCGAAAACTTGTCCAAACATCACCTAAGATTGCTACATCACAACAGCAAATTGGTTTCCGTAAAGATTACTACATTACAACAGCAAATTGGTTTCCTTGAGAATTTCGCTGACAGAAATTTGCTCTCTTGATCGTGTACTAAATTCGTCCAATCACAACCGACTTACATTGATAACACTTCAGTAACTTTCGAAAGATACTGTGGTGTTATCGCTGTAAGTCGATGTTCATTGGCCAAATTTAAAACTGAATCAGTACCGGAATATCATGTAGCTTTCATTGGTCGATGCAGTGTAATGCAAAACATGGCCAGCGCTATTTGAAGTTGATATTTTTCCAAGCGTCACTCGCTTCAAACATTGCAATGTCGATATGTTACGATACGTTTTCTGCATTTATTTCAAATAAAAGTATGTATTTTCTCACCAAAAGCAATCCCGAAAGCCTTTCTTTCTAAATACGCACTGTGTCGATCGTTTGCATAACCTAGCAGCGCCTGCAGTCACACAAGAGTCACACATAGACACCACTACTGCTGACGAAGTTGGCTGCGTCGTTAGGCCTAACGTAAACATGTCCAATAAATTGGGAGCACCATTTTTATAATTTATTATACTCCAGTATACTACGTATTTTGATTTTGTTTATTTCCTCTTGCAATTTTATAAAAATTTTAAATATGTACTACGTTTACTAATTTATTATTAGGGATTTGTTTTAAGTACAAATATTTAAAGGTTTGCGCCAATGAGACATTCTTCAGCGGCGGCGAATTTCAATTTGTTTCCCAGCGGCCGTGGTGCAATTCGGCGCGCCGATATTTGGAGGGTAGTAACGGCTTTCAAACGTTTTTTTTTTTAATTCGACGTATTCAATGCAAAATAATGAAAAATGACGATAAATTCTCTAACTAAATATCTCGCGAGCTATTGAAAATTATTAATTTTTTTCAGCACTCGTGTTTTGGCCAATTAAACTCACTCATGCTATTTATTTTTACCTGAAGTTGTCATGTCACCTTCCTTAAACTGTTTTTAACAGACAGCTTTTTAACTGCAGCTGAGAAATTTTGCCGACTTCTATTTTTAGTCTTGTGTCCCAATTTTTTATTTTCAGTGTATTTTTTTAGTGTATTTATTTTCTTTATTATTATTATTATTGTGCATTTGTTTGGTATTTGTTTTTGGAAGGATTTAAGTGGTGTTTCACCTATTTCTAGCCCTTTCCGTGTGGAATAAATTTATTTATTTATTATTATTATTATATTATTGGTAGATAATTTCCCTCGTGCTTCGCACTCGTGAAATTAATGTCTGCCTAAATAGCACTCGCGAGTTTATAGAGGAACCGCACTCGGGTTTTACTAATATAATACCCAACCTCAGGAATTAATCAGCAGCAGCAGCAGCCGACAATTAAAAGTAACGTTTTTTTCCTGGCTTCAATTTAAAGTAATGTTGTTTTTCATTCTTCGTGCGCATTCTATGTCTTATTTATTTATTTATTCATTCTTACTGGAGCCTACCAGCCACAAAGCTACACGCTCCTTCTAAAGACTAACCCTACTTTAACACTAATCTTAAAACTAAACTAAGTGCCAAACAACCAACATACCACCACCACCAACTCCGGACCCTGAGCCTAGTCTAAGAAACGGCTGGTAGCCTCACAGAAATCCAAGACTGTCTGGTAATTGGTTCACGCTCGCCCAGCAGCAAGTGGGATGCCTAACACTTCATTGAGGCGACTGCAATTCCTCAGCGCAACCCGCTGAAATTGGGCCCATCGCCTACATTCCAACAAGAAATAGCTCACCGTTTCAGAGACCTCACCGCACCCACAGAGAGGCGACGCCCTCCACCCCAACCGACACATGTGAGCATTGAGGAGCATATGCCCCGTCCGAAGTCGGGCAAGAGCCCAGCATCACGTCTGGATAAACACCCGAGTGGAGCAGGGACAGACACTGATGGTGCAGAGCATAGAGGTGCCTATCAGTCACACCGCCATCCCACTCCACCTGCCACTCAGCTGAGGAAAGCGCCCAAAGAACGGGACACAAGTTCCAATTGGCTAGGGATTGCACGTGACTAAGTCTCGGCTGTCAGCTCTGGTGAGGGCATCCGCAGCCTCATTGCCTTGAATTCCACTATGGCCAGGAACCCAACGGACAGAGACAGGACAACCCTCAAGTTCTGCTCGACGAAGCTTAACCCCGAAATCAAGGGCCAAAGGGTGATACACCATTAACGACTGAAAAGACCGGTTGAGCAACGAGATCCCAGCTGCAGAGTCTGAGAAAATCCCCAGACGTGGCCAATATCAAGTACAACAGACAGCGCCACAAGCTCCCCCACAAAACTCGATGGGACAAAGTGGAAACCACCGTGAGAGCACAACTTGAAATGCTGGACAAACACACACACACTCCACTTGACCACATATCCCGGCAAAAGGAGGCATTGCAAAACACACAAACTTCCCCATCCACATTCATGGCTTGGAACCCACGCCCAAGGTGAAACATAATTACAAGCCCACCGCACCACTCCCAGGGACTTGGTGGGCGGACCACCATGGGCAACCGGAAATTCTTCAGGCAGTCTGCCCCCCCGCCAGCAAGGAGGCACCCAGGCCCAGCGAACCAAAGCGCTGCCTTGCAAGTGGGCCCAACAAGCTGTAAGTGCAAATAATCGCAAATAATCACTGAAGCTCCCACGCCCTGATGCGGACCGGTTGCTCCACTGCTTCCACCACCAATGCCGGAACCGTGGTGGAAGGACCCAGTGACTGTTTACAGACAAGCATTTACGGCAATCTGCACCCTTTCCGACGCCGTCACACTCGTAGCAAGAAACGGCAAATGGCAGTCAGCTGCTGACCTAATGTACACCCTGTAAAAGGTCGACAGGACAGCTCTCTTGGCCAAAAGTCTATTGGAGGAGAGAACCCTGAGGATCCTATGCCTCGAGGCTAGTGCCTCTCTGACCACCTCAACCTCCTCTAACCACGTCAGCTGGCAGTCCAGAGTGACGCCAAGGTAACGAATGTTCTGGGATACAGTCACCACGACAGAGGCAACACACATCGTCACCGGGACGAATCGGGACTAAGAAAACACCACAAGCTCCGGCTTAGCCTGCGACAAAGCCAGGCCCCTATCAGCCAAAAGATCCTGCCCCCATGCAATAACAGTTTCCAGCTCCGCCAGGAGGGAAGGCACATCCCACCCAACCACCCACATCACGACGTCATTGGCGTAAGCCACCACGTTGGTTATGAGAGCGAGCTCCAACAGAACCTCGTTGATGACTACAGCTTCCCAGGGGCAAGCCACGGTTCGTGCGACCAACTCCAGACCAATAACCACCCACCCTGGTCGCATAACTCCGATTGCGGAGAAGACCCAAAATAGCCTTGACGAGCTGGTCTCAAGTGTTCATGCTACGGATAGACGCTTCAACCCAGTCCAAGTCGACTGTATCATAAGCGGCACTGATACACAGCACCTATCCACCCAGGCTTCTCTGATGCTTGACTCGAGAAAGAATACAGCATCCTGGGTACCTCTGTGTTGGCGAAAGCCAAACTTCCTGTTAAACAGTCAACCACTGCACTCCAGATGAGATTCCAGATGCCCCCACCATCATGAGCTCATAAACCTTGCAAAAACATGAGAGCAGGGCGATGGGCCAATAACTAACCACCGAGGAGCAACGGGCGGGAACCTGGGTCTGTACGAAGCCAGCGATGTACAGCTGGGACCAGAACGCCTATCGAATCTGACACCCCAGTCCTCGCATCTACCTTGGAAGCCGTGCATCCAGGCTATTTCGTGGAAGCAGGCTTTCAGAGCTGAGCGGAATTGTTCAGAGTAGCAACAATTATTACCCCAATGTGCCCTCTTCTGTTGTTAAAGATAACACACATGACTTGTTTCAAAGTTGACGGAAACAATCACGGAGATTAACATACAACAGGTGCTTGCTTACTGAATGCTGACTTACTCAGTGATAGGAATTTTTTTAAGGATTCAATAAAACACAGGTATGCGTTTTTTTTTGTGGCTGCGCCAAAATTTCGACGAAATGTCCTGTTAACCTCTAGTTGCATGAATTAATTTCAGATACTTTTTTTAAGGATTGTATGGGTTAGTAGTGGGATTCGAACCATCATTCGCTTTGTTTGTGCACGAGGACGCTGACCACTCGGCTAATGCTGCTTGCCTTGCTCGGGTCCATGGGGACCCTTCACAAACTTCAAGAGGAGAGGGGGAAGATGGGACGGGAAAGGGGATGAGAAGGGGAGATCACAATAAGTGCTTACCGAATGTGCGCATCAAGCTGAAGGGGAATACAGGAAGGTGCCGGTAGGGGATGTGTGTTTTATGGGGGGTTAATAAATTTATAACCGAACACCAGGGGGGCTGGGGGAAAGGCAGGCAGGTATACAGACCCGCTACTACTGGAAAATGATGGGGGGCCTGAGAGGAAGTGGGGGTCTGCAGATTGGGGGAGGGGGAGAAATTAAAAAAGCCACGATGCGCCAGAGGGCGTGCAGTGGGGTTTGGGGAGGCAGGGTGTTCGGGGGGGGGGGGAGGGGGTGAGAACAACCACCGAGGGTGCCGGAGGAAGGGTGGGGCGGTATACAAACCCTACACTGCCGGAGGGCGTGTAGTGGATTACGGGGGCACTCAGGAGACCAAGGACAGGGTTGGGGAGCGTGATTTGGGAGGATTTAGAAATTGAAAGCACCAGTTACTTTTCTAACACGACGAAACACCGGGAGAGGCTAACTCAAGGAAATTCAATACCCCCAGCTAGTTATCGATAATTTCCTTAGCTCGGGTTATTACGTATGATACGACCATTCACTTAGTACGTCATGCTCTGAAGGGGTGGGAGGGAGTCAGTTAAGCGTGACAAAACGTGACGTCGAAATAGGGGAAAAGGTTTTGCCAGAAATGCATTGTCGTCCTGCTAAATTTTTACATATCTTCACTATTCGTGCAAGAAAAACTATTAACACTCTAGCTGTAATGTGGTCAGGTTGGAAAAGGCTCTGAATGTTAGGTTGGAAAAGGCTTGAATCAAAGGCTTTCACCCGTTGTCACTAGTCCCTACAAGATCTGAAACGGATAAACTGTCACATAATGTCACTCAATGTCACGCAGAATGACACACTACTACACATTTGACATGATATCGTGTACACTGTTTTACATTCCATTTACCGCTTCCCAGATATCGACTTACCTAGCTGTCCTAGTTAGTACTTGTGCAGTCAACTCCTCCCCTTTTATTTGTGCCTGGTCAGTTACAAGCTGACTCTCGGCAGAAAAAAATAAGTTGGTCTATAGTTATGTGCAGTCGCACAAAGTTGTAGTCCCCGAATAAAATGTAATTTTTTAGGGGGGGAGACTGACTTTACATCCTTTTATTTAGGGGGGGGGGGGGTGAATAGGGGGGGGGGGGCAACATTGACCAAACATAACATGAACGGAGTTTATGCCAGAAAGGTCCCTAAAATTATTGTTTTACAGTAGGTTTCAAACCAATTTAAGAAGTTGGGAAACTTTATGTTTATGAAATGACGCGACAACGTTGCATGAAATATTTTCTTTTCCTTTTGCTAGTTTTTCTACAAGAAGAAGAAACGATTCCAATGCCAAGACCAACTTGTTGCCCATGCCCAGCAAACCAAATGCATTGATGATGTCATCAACAAGGCAAAGTTTAAATGCCGGTAAATTGGTTATCATCTACAACATACTGAGTTGCAGTTTTCCCCCGTGTAGCCCAGCAGCACAGCAACGGAAAGAACCATTTAAGCACTCCAGTGTTGTTGTACACTGCTTCAATTTGTCACTCGTTAAGCACCATAGAAACTATCAACAAAAAGCACCTATACAAATACAACTAATGCACACAATTTTATTTATGTGTTTGATTTAACAAGTTTGATTTAACACCCAGAGGCGGTGTCTTGTTTAATCTCAGGGTCCACTGATCATCGAATGGATAATCACATTTTCGGGTCCTTATTTGTAGCTAAATTTCAATTCCACTCTGAAATGTATCTATGCATACCCATTACTCTGTTCAGTTACAGGTTAACCAAGACTTCTAAAATGTTATGGAAAAGTTGGTTGCTTTTGCCGACCTGACTTTCTTTTATCCTTTCTGACTTTTATTCCCTTCTTCAGCAGAACGTATGCCTGTGGAAAAAGCCAAAATAAAATTCCAGAGACGAAAAGCATGTTTCATGGCATTTCCTGCACGTAAAAATTGACGGCCCACGTCATTAAAATGAGTCAACTACGGGAAATCGAGTCTTGGTAAATACTGCCCAGAGTTTGAAATAATAACGATCCTTGGTTATCAAATCCGACGGGTGACTAAACAGTAAAATAACATAAATGCTTAACAGTGCAGGAACTCAGAGTGAAACGATTAAAGCACTGTCGAGCTGTTTGGGGCTTGGTCTCTGAAACAATAGGATGCGAGTTCGAATAACGTTACTAACTTTAAAAGTCGTCACTGGGTTTTACAACTGTTTTTTTTTAATAATCTAGGCTTTAGCTCAAAATGAGACAAGAAAAACACTTCTTGGCTTTTACTGAATGACTGTATGCAAGCGCACAGTATACAAGCGGACATTGAATTTTGAACACTTTAAATGTTGTACTGAATTCTGCATTCGGATTAATTGTTACTGGGAGATGCCAATGTTTGTGCAAACCTCTTGCCTATTGTTGAAATAGCACAACGTTTCATTGTTGGAGCACGTTTCTAAGGTGTAGGCAACTTTCCACGTAACAACGCTACATCGTAACAATGGAGATTTCATCCAGGATAAAGCGCTGCACAAATGCTTGTGTGGAAAAGCAGTGTTCAAAATTCAATGTCCAACATTGTACTGTACTACAATAACTAAAGCTTTCAGTCGAGTCCAAAATCATTTCAAGTGGTAAATTTTCGACTCATAAGGATTGTAACTGCTTTAAGCGCACAATGATACACTGACTCTATGGCACAGCATTTTTTTTTCCTTCAATCATCCTCCTACATATTAGACCTCAAAATAATTTTAAAAAACAGACAAATCTAAAACGAAAAATTCATGCTAGATTTAAAAAGAACCTTTGGTAATGTTGAAGAAGACGCACGGAGCATATATACGAAGATATAATCTCTATAGGCTCTTAATTCTCATCATAACAATCAGTCTTTCTTGTTAAACGGCATTTATTGAAAATTGGCGTTTGTTGCCGTGAAGTTGTTGTAAATTCATTGTTTTCCCGACCCTGTCACCGTCCTTTATGAAGCGTTAGGTGTCCGCCATTATGCCAAGAATCTCCAGGAGAGAGTAATCGGTAATAGTTCAACCGATGAGCTGGTAACTTTTAGCATATTTGATGCGTTCAGATTTTTTCCAAATTACCTGCCTCGCTCGCACTGCCGCGCTCGCTGCGGCTAAACATATACCATCAAAAAACGCAACCAAAAACTTGTCCGGTTAGATATCATTTCCGTGTACTAATGTTATGGTAGAAATCAGGTTTTCTCGTTGTCGACCGGCTACCACAATGACGGACACGCGACGCTCGTCCAGCAATGAAAACACACCAGTAAAAAAAAAAAGAATTTGCACGTTTTATTAACAATCTAAATTAAAACAATTTGTCACACATGCAAGAATAAACCCCCGATTGTTGTCAAACGGTAAGAAGTGACACCTTTAGAGATAATATATTCGTGTATAAGCTCTGCGCGTCGTCTTCAACATTTCCGAGCCATGTCAATGTTACAATTGACACACTACATTGAAACCATGTCAATTCCAATGTGTCAATTGCCAAAAGTTGCTTTCTTTGTTTTTCCAGGTATCCTTTTATTAATTTCAGAAGAGACTTAAAACCTTGTGCTACTTTAAATGATACTCTGAACATGATAGAACGGATGTATGCTATATACGACGAGCCTGATGTTTTAGGATGTCACCAGAAGAAACAGTACTGTAGAGAGACAGTCTACAACTACCCAACTCCCTTAAAGTACCAGTATGCTTTATATGGCGAACGTTACTCCAATTTAGAAGTGGTGTTTCCAGGGAATGCGTTTCAAACTGTAACAGAGAGTTTCACGTATAATTTTGCAGCTTTGCTTAGTGACGTAGGTGGAAGTCTTGGGTTTTTCTTAGATATTTCGCTTATGACGGTCTTTGATGCCTTCTTGCAAAAGCTTACTTGTCAATGCACTAAAACCGTTAAATATTAGTTCTCCAAGTCAAAAGTTTTGTCACGTTTGCAATGTCAGCCACTGGCTCAAGGGACGGAAGATGCAACTTCACACTAATGTTGGCTGTATCAAGAATTTATAGGGTTTGGGAGGAGAATTTGTAACTCTAAAAATCCCTATTGAAAGACGTTAGATTATTTTCTATTAGTTCTGTGCGAGTTTTCACAGGGCACCACGTGTTCCTTCTGGTAATTTGTGCTCATTTTTCAGCCCAAATGTAAAGTAAACTAAATTACGACTTAGCTAAAGTAAATAATAATTAAATATAAGCTAGTTTAGTTTAATTTTAAGCTGAAAACTGAGTAGGGGTTTCAGTAGGAGTCTGTTACAATTTCTCCTCCCCAACCTTATAAATTGGTAGCTGTATGTGTATGCGTGATGTTACTTACTCAGCTCAGAGTGCTTTGTTTAAAACAAACTTTTGTAACATCCGCAATAGTTCCAGGATTTATGAAGTATTTATTTTGAAGTAAAATCTGTATTTATTTACGTTATTCATTAATATGTTAAAAAAATACAATTGGTATAGTATTCACCCGCTACTACAAATGATAAATGTATTACATGCTTGGGAAAATCTAATACTAGATTATAGAAAAGTAGGCCCAATCCAAAATTTTCTGCGTTCAAAGACCAGGCGTGAAGTTTGGTAGAAAGAAGAACCAGAAAAAAAAATTACCTTACGAAAGGAATGAAAAGATGAGTACTTGCTATTGTGGGTCTATGCGAAGAAAAATACCGTAACTTACTGGTTGGGCGTACCTGCAATTCTTTAATTTAGTCTTTGTGCACTATATTACTTATCTACTACTTGTACTAACTGTATTTTGTACTTGTCAGGTACTTGCACCTGTGTACCTCATTGAACAGCAGCAATAAACCGTCAGTCAATCAATCGTTAATCCATGAACTAAACAAAAATTAGAAAAAAATCATTAGAGCTATTAACCCCACGAAACTCACAGCCATGAAAGCACTCAAATAACAAACGGATTAGAGTTCACTTGAACGAAACAAACTATAGTTTGAACTCCGATTCTAGGAAACGAGAATTGTTTTTATTCCTCGGTACTATCAGAGAGTGAATGCAACTTGTGTTTGAAACGCGCCATGTTTGTGAGTGGGAGTGGCTAATTTGTGTATTATACAGGCGTTTTGTTATTTGGGCTTTGTTTTGTCTGTGTTTATGGATTTATGTCTTAATCTGTTTCGTGAGACTGGAGACGTGTGCATTTGTAATGTGTAAAACAAGCAGGCTCTTCCTTGTTAAGGGCTTTTGTTTTGACCAAGTCTATGGAAGAAGAATTGTTTTTATATCTTGGTAATATCAGAAAGTGAATGCAAAAAAGTGTTTGAAACGAGCCATGTCTTTAAATGTGTGTGGGGTTGTGGTTTAGTTTCTGCTTTACATGGGCATTTTTATTATTTTGAGAAATGCAAAGAAATGTTTACGACAGTCGGTATAAAAGGTACTGACTGCAAGTTTATACGGGTGTCCACGTGTACGGCTATCAATTTGCAATTCAAAAACTTTAGTAAAATCGAAATTAATCAACGCATGTAGCAATGAAAACGTCAAGTATAGGTCCGCTTTTAATCGACGCAACTCGAGTGAATCTAGGTTAAGAGATACTAATCTTTCAGAGTAGGAGCTCTTGCGCTGGCCACGCAACGACTTCGTAAATCTACGTTGAACAGACTCAATACGGCCAATGTCACCTACCAACTATGGTGACCACACAGGGATAGCATATTCAAGAATGGGTCTTACAAAAACCTTAAAAGCCCAAACCAAAGTATTAGCATCTCCAGAGGTAAATAACTTTTTTAATAACGCTAAACGTTGGTTTGCAGATTTGGTAATGTTTAAACAGTGTGTTGTAGACTTGAGATCCGAAGAGAACCAAATGCCTAGATCCTTCACCACACTGCAGTGGGATAAGATATGATTTGGTGATAATGCATAATCACACATTAAATTCTGTCTCCAAAGATGAAATGTGGTGCATTTTTTTGGAGCAATTGGCAGTTGCCAATCAGATGACCAAGTGGACAGTTCAGAAATGCTACTGACCAAACCTCTGTAGGAAGCATTATCAACAACAGGTGCATATGCCACCACATCATCTGAAAATTTTTTCAGCAATGTATCAACTGCTGTAGTTTTTAAATCGTTTAAAAACAAGATGAAAAGGAGTGGTCCCAGGACACTACCCTGTGGAACACCACTAGTAACATGTTTAGTACTAGAACACACATCACCAACAGAAACATACTGGGTACGATTAAAAAGTCATGGAGCCAATTTAATAAGTTGCCCGTAAAGCCGAGAAATTGTAATTTCACCAAAAGTTTTGAATGCACAACTGATTCAAATGCCTTTGCAAAGTTAACTAGAATAACATCCACAGGCACACCAACGTCAAGGTAACTTGTCCAATCGTCCAAGAGAGAGAGAAGTAATAAGCTGGCTGACCTAATAGGCATAAAGCCAAACTGGTCGTCAAGAAGAATACCTTTCTCCTGGATAAAAGATAACATCTTCTCACGTATAATGCGTTCCATGATTTTACATGGAACATAAGTTAAAGCAACAGGTCTGTAATTATGCGGGTCAGAAGCATCGCTTTTTTTAAAGATTGGACTGATACGTGCCTTTTTCCAATCCTCGGGCAGCTTACCAGTTACCATAGAGAGTTCAAAGATCCTGGCAAGTGGCTCACACACCTCCTGTTTAATTTCTTTGTAAAAGAAAAGAATGTGGCTGTGACTGGGTTTCAGAGTAGTTAGTACCTCAAACACTTTCAAATTTGAAAATTTTGGGGAATCACAATTAAATTCAATTTGAGGACCAACCAAGGGAGGAACAACCCGATTGTCAACAACACAATTTTCCACAAACACATTGTTTAAGAGATTTGACTTATCAATATCACTATTAATGAAACCACCATTTACTTTGAGGGGCGGTATGGAACGGGAGACCCCCCCCTTTTTTTTTTAACAAATCTGAAAAGTAAAGCCATAGTGCCTTCACTTACAACACGTCGCTCTTAACTAAGCTCAAATTCGCACGCGCATTTTAAATATTCAGTTTGACAGACATTATACCGTTGTTTATTTTCATTGCACGGATTTAGTTTATACGAATGCCACAAGTTCAATTTTTTCCTCCTTAATTTAAAAAGGTGTTTTGGAATAGGACAGGTTTTCTTACAGTGTGGGTTTGACCCAACCAACTTACGACTTTTAGCGACACATTCGTCAATGATGTTTAAAAAGGCTAACCACAGATAGTTTACATCATTCGTTATAGGCAAAATTCCATGCCAATCAACCTCCCTAAGGGATGCCCGCAAGAGCATATAATCCAACCTAAATCGAGATTTATGGGTCTTGCGGCTTACTTTAATGCCAGAATACTGCAAGTTAAAAGCAACCATGTTATGGTCACTAGTTCCAAAGTGATCCAAAACTTTAACGCCATACACAAGCCTATCGCAGTCCACCAATACAAGGTCTAAAATATTGTTCAAACGTGTAGGCTCAGTTACGAGTTGTGTCAGCCCCATTTCCGAGATACAGTCAAAAAATAACTGGTGGCATTTGTGCGAAACAGTATTTAAGTCCCAATTTATATGCATCATATTCAAGTCACCCGTAAAAATATTGGAATAATCCTCACGAAAACAGTCGCAAAAAAAGTTTCACATTTTTTGGACCGTATCTTCATCATAACTATCCGGGATGTAACCAAGTAATAACCTAATTTTTTCAAAAGTGAAATCAAGACATATAGCTTCACAATCATTTGCAATTTTGAATACAGAATACGGAATGACCGTTTTCACAGCAACAAAGACACAACCACCCAAAGCTCCACGGTCTCTCCTAGTAAGCTGATATGGACAGTCTCCCACTACAAAACTATCAGGCAGGGACTCCGACAACCATGATTCAGTGACCAAAACTAAGTCATACACCTCTGAAGATAGCAAAAACCAAAATTCTTGTAATTTTGCGTTCAAACTCCTAGCATTCAGGACAACACACTTAAGGGTATCCAAACATACAAAACGGGGAGGAACAGGTGAAAAGTCTGCAAAAACCTCAGATGATACCTGATATTCTCCATTTAAACCAAGCCCCATTAAAGCGCACAGTTTCCCATATATCCTGGGTTGACTAAGGTGTATTCAATCTCTTCCCGTAGAATTGATTTACCTTTGGATGTAAGGTGAATACCATCACGGGCCATACAGCCTGTACTTCTAAGCAACTTATCCAAAACAAGAACAAATTTCACACCCCTTTCCCCACATAATCGTACCAGTTCGCTATTACAGAATGTTGCAAGCTGTCGGTCTACCAGCTTTTTTGGGGGCAGCAGTCCTACTAGCAGAATGGATGCTGCTGGGCGGAGATTTCGGATTTGTTTTATAGAATTGGAATTCAAATAATAGTTTGTTTCGTTCGAGTGAACTCTAATATATTTTTATTTGTGTGCCTTCACAGCTGTGAGTACCATGGAAATACGAGTAATAACCCTTTTTTTTTTGTTTTGTTCAGATAATGTGTTGGTATTTTTTGCTCCCTTTGGTACGGTATGGTTGATCATATGTATTTCTATTCTCCGCCCAGTTTTATTTGAAAAATAAAAAGGAGAATTACAAATACATAATTATGTTCCTTCTCCATCACACTTTGTCTCATGTCTGCAGGCAACACAATAGCGTGGGCGGCGATGGATAATCGTCTAACTGGAAAATCGCATAATTGGAAGAACGTATACCGTAAAACAGTATAACGGAAAGTCGTCTAACAGAAAATCGTCTAATGTCCCTGCCTCGCTCGCGCTGCCGCGCTTGCTGCGGCTTTACATATAACATCAGAAACCGCAGTTAGACGTTTATCCAGCTAGACGTTTATTCATTATACAATTATCCATTATGTGATATTCCGTTTAGATAATTATCTATTATACGATATTTCGTTTAGACGATTTTCCAGATTTTTTATTTTCGTAGATATTAGACAATTATCCCATTAGACGATTTTCCAGTTAGACGCTCGTCCGACGCCCCCTCGCTCGCGCTGCCACGCTCGCTGCAGCTATACATATAACATCAGAAACCGCAGTTAGACGTTGATCCAGTTAGACGTCTATCCATTATACGATTATCCATTATACGATATTCCGTTTAAATGATTTTCCATTAGACGATATTCCGTTTAGACGATTTTCCAGATTTTTTATTTATGCAGATATTAGACAATTATCCCATTAGACAATTTTCCAGTTAGATGTTCATCCGACGCTCCGATTACGAAAGGGACGATTTAGATGGAGAATTGTTTGCCGCGATTACTTGTTTATTTTTTATTATTACTTGTTTGTTTTTGTATGGAGCACGAACTCAAACAGCAACTGCTATTATTTCAACTGGCTGAAACAGTAAAGAATCAACTATGAATTAGCACAGGAGGGTCAGCAGTGCTTATCCGTGATCAACTACGAACTGAGCTGAAACAGGCTAAATTTAGACCCACGCTAGGGGCGTCGGACGAACGTCTAACTGGAAAACCATCAGATGGGATAATTGTCTAATATCTGCATAAATAAAAAATGTGGAAAATCGTCTAAACGGAATATCGCATAATGGATAATCGTATAATGGATAAACGTCTAACTACGGTTTCTGATTGTATAGCCGTAGTGAGTGCGGCAGCATGATTTTCCATTATACGAATTTCCTGTTAGACAACTTTCCGTTATACGGTACGTTCTTCCAATTATGCGACTTTCCAATTAGACGATTATCCCTCGCCCCTCAGCATTGCATCCAGCCGTGCTAATGATTTTTAATAGAAAATTTTAAAAATACACAATCCCAGTACATATCACTATAGATATCATACAGGGCGTCGGACGAACTTCTGACTGGAAAAACGTCTAATAGGATAACTGTCTAATATCTGCACAAATAAAAAATATGGAAAATCATCTATATGGAATTTCGTATAATGGAAAATCATCTAAACGGAATGTCGTATAATGGAAAATCATCTAAACGGAATATCGTATAATGGATAATCGTATTATGGATAAACGTCTAACTGAACAATAATATACCTGGAGTTTCTGATGTCATATGTATAATAGCCACAGTGAGCGAGGCGGCATGTCGGACGAGCGTCTACCTGGAAAATCGTTTAATGAGATAATAATTTGTCTAATATCTGCATAAATAAAAAAT
>JAHWFP010026898.1:50728-85832 GCA_023313725.1 Lithobius niger
CGGTAGCGCGAGCAAGGCAGGGACAGTATACGATTTTCCATTATACGAATTTCATGTTAGACGATTTTCTATTATACGAATTTCATTAGACGACTTTCTGTTATACCGTTATACGATATACGTTCTCCAATTATGCAATTTTCCAGATAGACAATTACCTCTTGCTTACTATCATACCACGTCTGGCAACAATCCCTTTCATTATGAACACTTTTTTAACTCCTTGAACTGCTCAGCGACCAATTACACCAAATGAGATCGTTTCTAATAAAGTAGCGTCACGCATCAGTTGTTTTGGCACGCAGTAGTATGAAAGAACTGTTTTTTTTTCAGCACGTAGCCACACCATCATGTGCTCTCCATGACGTTTGCATTGTATGTGTGTTGCCAACTGACGAATAAGGTTTATTACTCTTATAGTCGAGTGACTTGTTACCTTTTTTTTTAGCTTATTGGGACAGTGTGTGTGTGACGAGAACCTGTACAATTTGTTCATTATATTTGCATAAATATTACTAGCAAAGAAAAATGGCATTTTCACCATCTTTAGCCTGTGGATTCAGCAGAAAACTGCATCGGAATGCCGATGAGTCTGATGCCTCAGCAGTGATGTTATGCCTAGGAATCGGCTAGGAAAGGCAACGTAAATTGCCTTTTGGGCTTATATGTCAGACTGCCTAAGCGGGGAATCGAACCCACGACCTTCGAAACGAAAGGCCGAGGTCCTACCCCTGAGGTACACTGACACAGCCAAAAGAAATCGTCCATGTTATTATGGCTCAACAGTTACTGAGCAAGAGGGCCCTAACTACCAAATTTTTTAATTTGAAATTTTCGTTCTAAATGTGTAACTGTACATAGATCTTCAATAACAACTGAAGATAAAAGCCATTATCTACCTTTATTTACCTTTCTTCTATGCTACATCGTAAACTTCGGATGGCTGTACCTACGTCTGAAGCTACAACAACAATCCAATCCATGGCAATGCCCTATCATGAAATGTAGTTAAGGCCCTCTTGCTAAGGAGGGCAGAGTAGGACCTCGGCCTTTGGTTCCAAAGGTCGTGGTTTCGATTCCCACCTTAGGCAGTCTGACATACAAGTCAAAAGGCAACGTAAATAGGTTTGCATCTGTATTTATTTAACACTTCTGAGCCAATTGGCTTCTTCGTCCTGTTTAGTACTCCAAGTCACAGAATCACCTTAACTTTTACATGCATACCGGCGGAGGGAGTGCATACTCCCTGTTTTGCTAGAAACGTTTGCCTGCAGATAACCTGCAGAGCCCACGCTCATGAAAAAATATTATGTAGCTGTTCTAGACAAGTTCACTAGGGATAGGTAATTTGCACTTTTTAAAGCATATTTTTACAAATTCTGCCCGTATCGTGTTCACTTAATCCCTCTCAAATACAGAATAAGAACGTTCTTCATTTCTCCAGTTGTGGTAGCGGCCATTAGTATTCCCTATAGTTATCTACAGTTATAGCAGTGATAACAGAATTCTGAACAACTCCGCCAAGAGAGAGGTGCTATAATGCATTAATTGATTTTTTGCATTCACCGAGCAGAAACCTATATGACTTCTGTCCAGTGCTCCACAGAGTAATGCTTTGCACTTCCCCTATACGTATTGCTTTGCACTCCTGAAATGTATGAGGTAGAAATTTCATCTTCGACCTCGTTTCTTTCTCGCATCAGATCTGCCTTGTCATGAAAATTTAACCAACTCAGAACAAAAATTGCGAATGTTGTGGCGTTTCAAACAGACAAACAATCTCACATACAAAAAAAGACACTACATCAAAATTCACTCTAGTATTAAGGCCTCACTAATTCGCTCTGCCAACAAGGCTTTCTTCTCACCACCTCACTTCATAAAGCATCAACAATCGCACAAGCAAAAGAATAACGTTCTTATGCAACGTTATTTTTCTATTCCACTAAATTTTTAATTATTATTATGATGATCCAGCGATCAATTCAAAAGAGCAATAAAATGTACACTCCCTACCCGTATATGCTCTATTAATAGCTGGGGCGTTTAGCTAGCTAATAATCAAACCATTTTGACCCGGCAACTATTAGAGACTAGCCGTAATTGGAGACCAGGTCGTTTCATACATCATTTGCTATAATTTATCAATTGATAATTCGACGAAAACAATATAAGTAAAGTGCTAGTAATGCAATAATTCCACGAAGTTGCTTTCTGAGCTTGAAAAACGTTGCTTGTGGTTATTTGAATGCCTATTTTGAGTGAAGGACGTGCTCTTTTACTGGGCCTTTCACAAAATCCCTAACCGGCCATGACTAGCATCCCAGCTTCAACTTATTCGTGTGGGCAAAGTGACCAGGCCATAATTGCAAACAGCTCACAACTGGACACCCGGCTATTTTTAAAACATTTATAGTGGTATGTGCAGTGCACGGCGTATTAGCCAACATCTTGTTACACGACTTCCATTATTTGCTATTGACACTAGGTATATAAGTGAGTTTTGCAGATATCAATTACTCATATAGCTCAATAACTCATATATTACTCATATAAGTGAGTTCTGAAGATTACAATTATTCATATTACTTAATTACTCATATGTTACTCATATAATTGAGTTCTGAAGATCATAATTACTCAACCGATTGAGAGATGCTACAGGACGTGGGTTTACCGTTGTGATGTAAAATTTGATTCAACATATTGTTCATAATGGGTCGTCCATATATTACCTCATGCTTTTCTTCCTATTTTGAAACACCCACCCACTCCTTTGTCACAAATGTTAAAAAATTTAAAACATCCTTGTAATAATAACAATCCCGCCCCCCCCCCCCCCAAAGTAATATTTCAAAAGTACTTTACATTTGCTTTAACTTAAATTAAATTTGTTTTCAAATGTCTTTTAAAGAGTCCACGGGTTTAAATCTTGGAATTTTCTATGTGTATAAATGGAATTGCATCTTAACTATTGTTTTCCTACAATATACGCCAAAATATTAAAGTGATGTGAACACCAAAATGTGATACAAAATAAACAAATCCAAACTCACATTTGCCAGGTCAGCCAAGATCTAGGAAGTGACACAGTGGTAATAGTTTCAATGATCTAGCATCACTAACAGCTCTTATACAACGCATGGTTGCTGAAAGTGAAACTGCCTCTACGTCCAGTTTGCAAAACATGCTGGTAGATGGCGCACCATGTCATAGCAGTAGGTACAAGCTAAATGCGATCAATACATTGAGAGCGTTGCTCTAAATTCTCCAGCAAGTAATTTTATGAAATTAAATCATATTAAGAAAATGTCAGCATGAACAGAGAAATAGGTAGATTGCAGGCAGAAATTTCCAAAATTAATGCTCAACGATCACATGCAAGTGGTCAAATGTAGCACAATGCATCACGATTGATGATCATGCTTTGTGCATACAAGCCTATGCATGCAATGCCAGTGCATGTATAAATACGTAGCACACTCTAGCTGCATGAACAATTTTTCCCAAATACAGATTTTAGCTTGACAAACGAAATTTTAAGCCAGAATCAACGCAGTTACATCCAAATCATTAGTTTCAAGGATATTTAGTAGGAAACACTCCAAATTTCTTCAGGAAGTGCTATAATTAATGCAAGAAAAAGTCTTGCAAATGCTACGTCGTTGCCCACAGCATTAATTTTTGATCCCTAATTGCATTTACTAGCAATAGTCTTAACATGCCAGGAATTACTGCTAATTTGACTGGTATTAATGCGTGTGTCACTGCGAATAGCAAAGACGCAGGTGTTGCTACAACCTATACTGCAGTCAACACCTCAAGCAGCATTCTTAATAATGCAACCTTTTTCAATTTGTCTGTAGTTAACATGCAAAATAATGCCTTAAACAGCATGCCAGGAAACAACACAAGCTCACCCACTGATAATGTTAGTCGGTAAACACATCTTACAGTAGCCATCTCAACATAGAACTTACCAGAGCCACCATACTTGACCAGAGCCACTTACAGACGAAACAGTACTGCCAGAATGGTTCGACACCATAGCACTTTAATTGACTGGTAAGGTTTTTATCACTCGTCTTTGCACACTATCGTTCAGAATTGCTTTAGAGGGAATTGCCACAACTGGTGGTATGCCTTAGGAGTAAACTCCCCACTTGGCAACACGCCAAAGAAGCTTAGTGGTAAACCTTCAAAAAGCATATGGCCGATCACGAAATAATTGCCTTCATCCTGAACAAAATGCAGCAGAGCTCCTAACCGACAGCAGTGTTCATTCACAAATTCTAAAAACACCACGTCATCGTGACAGCCAAGATTGCATGACCTTCGTTTGCCACAAGGTAAGCATACAAGTTCGGTGTTTTTCCTCTTTGAATTAAAGATGGAGAGTCAGGCATTTCAATGAATGATGACCTGCATCCTAGGGGACCTCATCAGTTTCATTTTCATATTAATGATATCATTATTTTGACAAAGACTTGGCAATAGCACTTAAGGCAATCCGAGCCATCTTTGACCGTATCAGGATCCAGGATGCTGGAATTACCTTGAAGCAGAGACAAAGCAATTTTGGAGTACCTAAATCCAAAATTCAAAAAATCAAGGTAATAGCGAAGGGAATCGAACTGACAAAGGACCATTATGACAGCCATCAGAATATTCCCAAGTCAACATCCGGGAAGAAGCTCCAATAATTTTGTGAATTGTGCGGATAATCTAGCAAATTCTTTCGACATTTCTGGATACAGCAGCACCACTGTACCAAGTGACTCATAAAGACCAACAGTTCAGGTGGACCACAGAGCACCAATCTGCCTTCAAGAACTTGAATGATAAACCCCTTCACACAGGCATTCTTGCACTTCCACACTTTGAGAGCACCTTCAATATCTAGCTTGATGCATTCAACGAGTACCTAGGAGCAGTCCTGATACAGTGAGTGAATGGAGAATTCAAAATTGATGAATTCTAGATCAGACTTCTCAAGAGCAGTTTGAGAAAAATGCCACATGTTTTAGCCGGAGGCTTTAGCCGCAGCTAAGGCAGTTGAACACTAGGAAATGTAAATCGCAGGTTTAAATTCCTTATGATCATGGACAATTAAGCACTCACATGGATCCTGTTTAATGCACAGCACAGCAACACGTCATTCAGGACTTAACAGCAAAACGGTCCAATAGGTTAGAAACCTACGATTTCGAGATCATTCATTACCCAGGAGCAGAGAAGATTCTCTCAGATCCTAGCACCAGATAGCTCGGATGAAGAAACCTCTAGGAAGGGTACCTGAAGCCGTGTCAGTCTGGCTCAGCGGTAGGACCTTGGTCATTGATTTCAAAGATCCTCGGTTCGATTCCCCGCTCAGGCAGTCTGACATGTAAGTCCAAAAGGCAACGCAAATAGGTGTGCATCTGTATTTATTTAACTTGTTGAACCTCGGCTATCCGTCTTTAATTATTGAGTAAATTTACGGGAAGTTAACTTCGAATTAACGAGCGTCAGATACATATATTTTCGTACACGTTCGTCTACTTTTTTTGCTGATTTTTTTTTATTATTTTGCAACCAAGTCTTCTCTTTTTTGTTTGTCACCTTGCCATTGATACATACGTCGGTTAGTTTTTCGGTACCATTTTTCAGCATTGTCGATTAACCACGTAGCAGAAATGTGAATCATGTAGTAGACATTAGTCGTAATTTACCTACAATGTTTTAAAGAAACAAAATGAAAAAAAAAAAAAAAAAAAAAAAAACAGAGTACATAAGGTTTCACATGGCCTAAACACAACAGCAACATTGTATTATTTTAAAACTTGCAGTAAAGCTTATTTGCGTTCTTTTCCTTTTTTTTAATGGTTCAGTTAATCCATACCTTAACCATCGCATTACGTTAGGTGCCAGATAATTTTTTTTATTCTATATTCCGGTTATTAAAGCTGTAACACTACTCAGGTTTTCCATGAGCTCCTGAAACCATGCACGCACAAAAAACTTCATTAAACTTACCATTTCCGGTTTTAATTTTTACCCATAACCCCCCCCCCCAAAAAAAAAATTGATTTCAGTAAGGCCTGTAATTCGGGTTATGATAATGATAAAAAAAACATAGACGAATAGAGTGCTGGAAACTAAACAAAAAGGCTTTCAAAACCACGTAACAGCCATAACTAAAATCGAAAAAGCTCTTTCACAGTTAGATATTCAGTTCAGATAACACTTTCTAAACGTGTGTCTCGTATCCTCTGTTGAGGACAAAACTAAGTCACTCTATAAAAGTTTTTTTTTACTAATCTGTTCAAAAGATCTCTTCCCTTTGCACCTATCAGGCGGAATCGATAAAGAACGTAGCTTGTGAATAATCAACTGAAATGAGTTTAAATCGATGAGTTGCCAAAGTGTGGCACACCTGCAAACATTAAATATTAATTGCATGATGTGAATCGGTGAACTGTTCCCTGGAAAGAGTATAGATTTTAATTTATCAAGATCAGGCGTTACCCTTGTTTTGTTCGTGCTGTAGTGAATACGAAACAGATGGTTTCAGCAGTAGAGTTTAGGTGAGTGGAGCAAATGAACATCTGGCTTAAATTTTGCTAAAGTATAGAAATTTTCAGAGCCCTAATGTTTAAAGGTCTCTTTACTTGCTGTTGACTGCATTGCAATGTAATTTTTGGAAAATGTTTCATTGTTTACGAACTTCGCCCTACAATACCCCATCTCAGCCTAATTTTCCACAGAAAGCAATTACATGGGGCGTGGAGTTACTACTTTTTTTCGTATTTCCTACGTTTTTTGGGAACATTCCTTGATTTTCCTACTTTTTTCTTATTTATGGACTTGTTGTTCCCTAATTTTTTTAAGTGACCGTATTATTGTTCATGTTGTCTACCAGTGGCTAAAAAAAAATGAGATCTCAGAGATCTCAGAACCTGCGGTTTGTTAGTGTTTTTTAAATATTATTTAGGAATATTATTTATCGCAGTAAACTTTAACTCCTTGCACAAATTTTAGTGAACAGTTTATTCACTACCTTAGTCTTAAGGTTTATTTCAACTAACAGAAAATTTGGCAGGGAAACTGTAAAGGTAAGTCGTGTGGTGCAAGCCATGGAACTCACTTCCCGGTGATGTGGTCGGGGCTCCCTCTCTCGGCTCTTTCCGTTTTTTTTTAAAAAAAGAGTTAGTCGCTTTCGTGTTTTCTTAAACGCAATTATTAGGACTGGCGTCAGTGGCCCTGTTCCCTGCCATAATCGTTGCCCTAATGGTAAAGTTTATATTATTATCATAATAATATTATTATTAATTGCTGTGGTGTTTATCTCGAACTTTCTTATTAATTAAAAAAAATTAAATTAAAGTTCCTAATATTTAACGACTATCTACTAACTAATTTTTTTTTGTGTACAAATACAATATATTTTGTTATTTCTTGTGACAAATTTGATCGGAGCCAATAGGCTGAATGTGCTACACTTTGGTACTACTAGTTATAATGCCAATTGTGGTAGTTTTATGATAAGAAGTTTGGATCTCTACAACCGCCACTCAGTCACACTGGGAGGAAGAGAAGGGTAACTTTAACGCCCTTAAGCAACCTCCGGAAATTATTTCAAAACTTTTTTCTTTATGCTTAACAATTAAGCTGTGTAGCATTGAACGTGCGGATTGGCTGTTTACTGTTTAATGTCTCAAAAGATGTAAAATATTATTGTTTATACACCCCAATTGGCTGTCTCTGTCCTTGTTCCTCCCCCAAATGGCAGGAATCTGAAGAAAATTGCACACAGCAACATACGCTCTTTGTAGGCTGTAAAACAGCCAATCGATACTGAAATAACTGAACGTTTTAAAATTAGTTACACGTTAGTAATAAATCGATTAAAATCACTGTTCTTTATATTTACCAGTTAGTCTTCAGCCATACTACAGCGTTAAAAAATCGTTTGCATCTCAAAGACCGAAGATGTATGGGAAAGTATCCAGAACAAAATATTTCCTGTCTCGCAAGAAATTTAAATCAAATGGAAGTAAGAAGAAGGGTGAGTATGCGTGTCTTCACACTCTTTTTAATTTTCCATATTTTGAAAAAGATAAAACCGTAATTTTAAAAATAACAGAGCCAGAGCTCATATTTTAGGAGGTATTAATGTGAATATCGTCGATACAGTGTTGATACTCCGATTGCGTTCTACAAGTAATTCGTACAAAATTTGCGTTTTTCGTCATTCAGTTGTAACTTTATACGAGGGAAAAAAAGTTACAAGTGACCTTGTTGTCAGGTTCGAGTTCACCTTCATTTCACTAAATGCTGCACTGTTCGATAGAAAATTATAGAGCAGCGTCAAGTGACGTCATATTGGCTACAAGAGAGGTAGCTGCAAGGGGCACTAGATTAAAATGCAGGGTTAGAAACAACGGCACTTCTATACTTTG
Source organism: Lithobius niger (assembly GCA_023313725.1). NCBI lineage: Eukaryota > Metazoa > Arthropoda > Chilopoda > Lithobiomorpha > Lithobiidae > Lithobius > Lithobius niger. Next base: position 59,170 of record JAHWFP010026898.1, read on the forward strand.
TTCCACATTATGTTTTCAGAAAACTGACTTGGTGACGACTCGTTTCCTTGCACTAAGAGTGCAAAAACATGTGGATATCACACTTGTAGACTCAACAAAGTTACTGTTAGAGTTTACGAATGGGATGTTTACGGATTTTTTGCACTCGTAGTGGAAGAAAACATGGTGTCATAGTCAGTTTTCTGAAAACATAATGTGGAATAAAGTATAGTCAAGGCAGTGCTTTGAGAGCGGATTTCATAGGCTTAAAAAAACGTTGTTTTCTCTAGTCCCTTACGCTGCGACGTTGTAATCGGAATATAAAGATTTCACTTGCTTAAAAATGTCAGCATCTGCCAAAAAATCGACAAAAATCGCGCATTATAGGCCTAAGAAATCAACTCTTAACAGCATTGTCTTCAGTAAGACGCCCTTCTTTTCCCCCTCCAGTAGCTATCCCAGTAACTGGCCCAACATAGAGTTATGTTATGCATAGAGTTGTGTCACTACTTCATACGATCACATTATATTAATCAGTCACGGTTTCAGCGAGTATAAGTCAATAAAAAGTCTTGAAAGTGCACAAGAACGCAGTAAAACACAATATTGACTCTACACCCGCAGGGTCAGGTCAGCTGCAACCTGTGGCTAACGTGTTCTGCTCAGGGAAGCCTCAGTTTTTAGTTTTACGTCTTCGGTTTATTTAATTTTGAAATTAGTCTGTGTGGTCGTTTTGTGACTTGATCATTGTGTAATACGAGTGCTCGATTTTTAAACTTCTTTGCACTTAATAACCAGGTGCAGTATTCCCCCGAAACGTTGTTTTACTGCATTTTGTGCACTTTCAAGGCTTTTTATTGACTTGTAATTTTGGGTGCTTTTAATTTCTAAACGTTTTTCCTGCGTCCAACCAACTGAAACCAGACAACTGCAAAGCTTGGAATTATTAAGAACGATGAGAAATTTATATTTTGGAGGACTGTTTAATTGTTGATTTATGTTTCTTGATGTGTTAAAAATGCCGTCACACGTAAATCGTTGGTTTATGTGGCAAGTTTTTTTTTTTATTCCTTTCCGAAACTTTCACTCAGAAACTAAATTGTTCAGAACAAGGTTTTGCGTATTTGAGGGGCTAAAAAAAATGACGTTATAGAGCCAAGAAAATATTCATGTTAGAAACGTAATTTAAATATATTTCATTTTACTCATGTGAGTAATTTGGGGGTTGTCTTCAGTTTTCCATGCTAAAACAAAAATGTTGATGTTTAAAATCTCCGTTGTTTTTTAGTAGCCTCTTTTAAATGATAGGAAAGGAGTAATCTTCATTTCAAAGGTTTTTGCTAAATTGACGGGACAATATCTCATATTTTCTCTAGTAGGGCTACGATGACACGTCACTGCTTCCTAAAACCCTTAGCTAATTTTCTCTGCATCCAAGTGGGGAACAAGTCTCCCCTCCCCACCAAAGTCTAAAGTTAAGAGTAAAATTAAGGCTTTTTCAAAGTTTTAAGGGCTATTTTTGAAAACGAATTGTTATTATAGTACTATGATGGAAAAATTTTATAGCACGAACTTCCATGCCTACGAACCCCATTTTGAATTCCTATTTCCTTCGTCTCCCCTTCCCCAAAACATGATTCCAGGGAGTGCTAGTGATCTCGGACCATGGAGGTAGTAAATTCCTATCATTGCCCTCCTCTGTTGTATCACTGTTGAAAGTTTTTTTGTTGCATATCAATGAACGTATTTTTCTCCATGCAGGTAAATGCCCTTCCATACAAATTTCTCCATCGCACATTATTCCAAATTTTCGGAAGAGATTTTTCCCACCAAATATGGAACAGGTCCATGCAGAAGCACATCAAGCAGCACCAAATATACAGAAATTGTTCTTACCTGGATTATCATGGTGGCAGAGACTTTTGGGCTTTACTGTGCTCATGGGTTGCTTTGGTTTGTGCATTTATCAGTTGCATGATCGAGGGTCTATGTATTTAAGTGAACCCACTTCTGTTGGTGTGGCCATCACTCGAAATGACAGCATAGACTTTCCTTCCATCACCTTATGCCCCAAACTGAGAGATTTCATGGACAGCATCCGAAAAGACATGAAAACAAGATTAAATGACCCACAGTTCAGCGATGATGATTTGTGGCACGTACCTTTTGAAAAACACGGTCTTGAACTTGACCAGCTGTGGATTAACAATGGCATCAATATTTCGGCTATAACTGCTACTACGAATACTCGGGTAAGTAACAATTACTAGAGCCGTGATTTGAAAGTCTGCCTTATCCTACTCAACTTTCTATAGATGGAAGAGACATCAGACATATATGAAGCTCGTGAGGCCTGTTCCTAGGGTCCTATAATTTTGGGGGCCCGAATTCCGTCATACATGTTTGAAACACCACTTATCAAAACGAAAGGAACAAATACAAAAAGAAATAAAAATGCTAATTTAGCCAAAGAGGAAACTTGGCCACACATGCTATTAGTGGTAACACATTGCTTTTAACACTTTAGTTAACTACAAAATGAACGGCGTAGAAAGCAAGCAAATATAAAAATTAATTAGAATTTTAAAATAATGTTTCAATGTTGAAACACACTACTCCTGACAGGACCTCCCCACCAAATCAGTTTCTCTTTCCCTTATGTGTTACAGGATGAAAAGTCAGTCAAATGAGGGGGGGGGGGGGTAGTGATAAATAAATACTGATGCCTAAGTGCTTCCATTTCTTTCTATACTTAAATGTCAGACTGCATGGGCAGGAAATTAAATCCTCGACATTTGAGACCAAAGTCTGAAGCCCTACCTTTTAACCATATTTTTAAAAGGAAACAGCCACAGACAGATTTAACATGCACCCATACACATACAGGTAAATACTTTCCAAAATTGATTATTTGCGAAACGTTGTTCATCTTTTTATTTTGTAGCACTAATTGGTTTTTAATTTAATCCACAACAACACCTGCATTATGAAGAAAGGAGGATTCCCAATGCGAGTTAGAGTCAGAGATGTGCGTTTATCAGTTGAATGATCAAGGGGTCACGTATATAAGTGAACCCACATCTGTCGATGTGGCCAACACTCGAAATGACAGCAAAGACTTTTCCTTCCATCACCTTATGCCCCACTTTGAGGAATTTCATGGACAGCATCAGAAAAGAAATGAAAACAAGATTAAATGACACACAAGTGATGATTTGTGGCATGTACCTTTTGAAAAACAGTTAGACCAGTTTTAACTTTAGTGAATTGAATACCTCACTTTAGTGTAATTAATACCTCACCCGATTAATGTTGTCGTAGGTAAAAGGAGGGTTGCGTCTTCACATATTTCGTAGATTAAACTACACAGATATGAAGTGATGGATGGGTGATACAACTGACCCAAGGATTTATTAATATTTAACTATTACACTTGTTATAACTGTTCATTGAAGTATTTAACGTACAATGACTATTACCTAAGAACAGCATAAATTCAGACAACTTGACATGCATCGAAATATTTTTTTCAATGTCTGATCATTAATTTTTCAATTTTATAGATGTCAACTAGTTTCATAGGCGTAACAGAAGAATTTCCTGGAATAAAGAGCAGCTTCAATTCAGCCTACTCCAATTGTTTTACATTCACCCCAAGTAAGTCGCAGGTATACTGGAATTTAATATGGAAATTACCCGAATTTCTTTTTGATTTCTTTTTCTTTTTTTCTTTATACTTTATTCAGCGAAAATGCTTGCTTTGAAAGGGCTAACCTATGTTACACTTGATGTGGACCAAGCTTACGTACTTCGCAGGCTGACTTCCGAATATACCGCTGAATTCGTTGTAAGTACAGAAAATGATGATAGTGAAGATTTGACATCATAAAAATTTGATACCTCATTCAAAGTTCCTACACAACAAACGGAACCATTTTAAGGCCGTTTTCAGAATTTCCAAGACCATATTAGATCCAATATCATGAGTAGCATACCTAGTTATCAAAATTATCCAAGAAATACTAGATTTTTTGCTAGCTTGTGCAGGTTATTAGCCAACACACTTTGCAAAATTTCGTTTCTTTAACGATCACATAATTCATTGTAGCTTGTAGTAGGAGGTGATGAATGGTAATTAATGCAAGGACATTATGTCCTTCCTCCTAGCAAGGAATGAGGTGGAGTGCAGCAACTAACATCCAGTCGAAAAGCATCAGGCCAGCTTCCTCTTCCGACTCAAACACTATCTCTCACTCTCTGATTCTCTCTCTCACTCTCTTCACTCCAATCCGAGGTGAGTCCACAGGAAGGAAGGTCCAGAGAAGAAATGGATTCGGCAATTATTTATTTAATATTTAATTGGCAGAGCGAGCGAGCAGAAAAGGATTTTGCGAACAAAACATTGAATTTGTGTACGTCTAAAATTTATTGCCTATAAAAGGACTATCGGCCCATCTATCACAAAATGTTGGAACAAAATAGCGATTTCGACAATTGTGTAGATTTCCAGCTTTTCAACATATACTGTATAAAATCCATGTAATGCCAATGTTTATATGACCACTGTAGCTAAAATTAGGCACCAACATGCAAGATCCTATACCAGCACTGGTTTATTGTTCTTTGTTCTTATGGTTCTTTGGTATCTTCAAAAAATATTCCTATGGGATTACGGTAGTTTCTCATGGAAAGTGTGTTCTGGTACTTCTTATCAGACCACTTATGAGAATCCAACCGATTTGGTTGTACAGGCTACAACCGTTACATGGTAATATTCGGGGAAGAGGGAAGCCAACACTTTCCCCCTCAGTATTGCATACCACAATGCAGATAATGAACTAGGGTAGGAAATAAACTTTCCCTGGGATATAATGTTTAATTGCAGAAGTGCGGACTCATATCAACACAGATGACAAATGGCCATTATGCCAGGTTGCTAAGGTTGGCAATGTAGCTGATCGATCATTACCTGATGATGACAGCAATTCCCATTACATTGAAGACTTGCTTGAATGATGGGATCTTGCACTGAGCCTATGTTCCATGAACTGTGCCCACAGTAAAGCAGCCGCTGGTAACACATTCTATATTACATTCCTACACAATGCACTACATCACTGCACTGATTACTGCGGTTAGTGGATCGACTTTTGGTGGGCACTTTGGTATGTACAAGACGCTCAAAAAGCTACAAGAGTTTGTTGGATGCCTTGGCATGAGGAGGGAAATTGTGGTATCTGGTCACAGTAGTGATGCTTGCCAGACTTGCAGATATGACACTTCCAAACCTGCAGGGCACCCAAAGACAACTGACCCTTCCAGGGATCCTTGGAAGCCAGTTTCCACGGATCTCATTGGTGTTTTACCAGTACTCAAAAGGGTATTCGTATTCCTGGACGAGTGCAGTTACTGGCAAGAATTGTACGTTTCTTTCAGGATGGCCAAAGCAGAACAAGTTCCTGAATGTGTGAAGGATGTAGTCTCATTTGGGAATTTTCAAACAGCATATTTTCAGACAATACGCCATATTTTGTAGCTAATGTAAGTGAAGATTGTGGGATATTATGGGTGCCAAAAACAACTATGCTATCCCTACCACACCCAGGCTAACATTGTAGAGATAAAGATTCAGGATTGGAACGTGATAAAGCACATGTTGCGATGTTTCTGTGCCGCTCACAATGTAGGATCTCTATTTGCTGTAATTATCATTTGCTGTGCAAAGTTCTTTGTCTGAAAGGGGTTAATTCACACCCAGTGTATTATACATCGGATAAAACCCGACATACGTATGGTGGCTATCGTTGACTCAATTAGCCACTCTACTACATCCTGCAAAGGCATATCCAGGACGAGGTTGAAATGGATGTCATTCTGGCATGCACAAGTGGGCAAGACAGTGTATGCATGAATCTGGTGTAGGAAAAAGGGTGTTATCGCAAACGGCATAAAAAATTGATCTTAAAAGTTGAAACTAACGTTGTTCACTGTAAGCATACACTCAGTAATACTGCATGGGGAATTGCAATCTTCCTCATACCTAAATTAATTGGGCCCTGCGTAATTCATGCCAAAAAATCCAAAAACACATACATGCTTCGAGACATTATGACAGGAATGCAGACTATTCACCTAATGTCGTCGAAATAAATAATTTATTATGCCTACAAATCTGCTTAACCATAGGTGGGTGAGGCGGAAAATCAAACAGTTATTCCTAGAAAAAAAAATTAAACCAGCATAACAAGACAAACACAGCTGCTCATGCAGGGCATAGAGTGGTGGGCAGGGCAAGTGAGCAAAGCGTAATGCTGGCAGGAAGTTTTCTGCGTTCTGGGTAGGTTATTGCCCTATAACCTAGAATATGTTCAAGAGTTTTTATTCATGTTGTGTGCAGGTTATTTATGTCCGAAAAAAATGCATAATGAAAATGCAGCAACAGCGAAAATGCGGATATGAGTAACGTGAATTTGACATAATCAACTAGTTTGCAATGCTGAAATCTTTTATTTTATGCACACAAGTAATAAATGTATTTCGTTTCCACTTCAACTTACAGCAAGGTGAAGGGTTAGATTTGGGAAACCATGTCTCTCTTCCCTCCCAAACCAGAAGTTAGGTTCGGTAATGCAAGTTTTTTTCCCATGTTCAAAACGTAGCCGAGGTCACCAAGCACTTGCATCCTGAGATAAGGAATTTTGGTGTACCTGTTTGGACGGGAAACACAAGATGCAGCCGAACTTCCTGCTTTAGGGGAGTAAACTACTATGGGAAGCTCCAATCAATCAGGAAGTACGATTTACCAGGCGACCAATGGAGCGACCTAATCAGTTGGTCTAGGATCTGGCATGAGATTGGCTGAAAAGAAGACCATGGGATAAGACCCATGCCTATAAAACTCAGACCAGGAGGGGACCAGGTCAGAGCATCGACAACAACCAGATCGGAATTATCAATAGACTCCAAACGAGATCTTGAGAGAAATTTACTTTGGGATTTGAGATGGCAGACCTGCAGCAGATAGTGGAAGAAAGCGGAAACAACAACACTGGAGTGAAACCAGTTAAACAGACTGCCAATAAACCAGCAAACTAAGTCCCAACCATGGCGGATTATCCTCTCACCCATCAACCACCACCACCGGCTGCAGTTTGTGAACTATTAGAATCAACCTCGCCCTGTTGCATCTCAACGTGTCCTGCTTTCCTGCTTGCCTGGCCAGCAGAAAACTATGCTTTTCTGCTGGATCCCGGGCCATGTTGGGATTGGTGGGAATGAGCATGCTGATTCTGAAGCGAAAGGGGCCCTTTCTGATCCTATCGAAAAGGATCTCAGCCTTGTTCCCTCAGACGCCTTTCCAACTCTATGTCTGAAGTTGCACGTTAGTAATATGATAGTGCTATTTTCACACAGAGAGGACAAACTAGATGGCCGCCCCCATGCAAACTGGAAGTGCCACCATCTTGGATGAAGACCATCATTTTGGAAGGTTTTGACGTCACTTCTGGCCCACCATTTTGAATGATTTCACTTCCTGTCTTTAAAGGAACCGGAAGTGTCGCCATATTGAAGAGTGGAACCGGAAATGCCACGATTTTCCTAAGATGGCCCCCGTTTCAGTTTCAATTCCCAAAATAACTTAAGATGGCCCTAACTCTGTAACGTCTTAGAGCAAAACCAATCCAAATTTGGCCACTCTTTTGACAACCCCAACGTGGGTCCTACCCAACTGATGGCCCACCCAGAATTAGGTACGGTCATTTTTGGGAGTTGACCCACCCCAGCAACTTCTAAACCGTTGGTCATAGAGCAAAACCGTTTGGGATTTGGCATTCCCTGGATGCGCCTTATGCGTGGGTCTCCCCAGAAATCGGGTACCCAAATTTTGGGAATTGGCTCACCCCCATGTTTCGACTTAACTGATCATAACTCGGGAACCGTCAGTCCTAGAGCGAAACCGAGCGGATTTTGCTCCCCCTCCAGAACTCCCCCAGACACTACCGGCACTATCAGTTGGCTTGGTCAAATTTCTTTCTAGACATCGCTTGACTCGATCAAAATTAATATTTTTTGGCTGAAGAATGGGTGTAGTAACAGTCCCTACGGGCGGGTAAACTATTTAGCTTTCCCTAAGAGTGAGAATACCCCTATTAACCGAAAGGAATTAGTTGGAGGGCCCAGTCACTGCTACTGCACTGTACGTGGCTTTTCCTCCGTACGGGCACCAAAATGTAGGCTAAAAGAGTGGAGCATTTCTTTTTTTTACAGTTCATAGTGCAAGTGTAGGACCGACATATAGCCAAGAAGTTGATTTATAAACATTATTAGTGCCGATTTTATGCGTGCACTCATTCATACATGCATACACACATACATACACTGCTAATGACCGAGATTAAGGGTGGGTTAGATCTCCTAATTAATGTTTAGGGGTAAGGGTATGGTCGCCTTTCCACCTTGGTTGGACCTGCCAGGGACTCATGCTCCCGGTGGCATAGCCGACCACACCGTGTGGATAATTTAGGATATGCTCTCCTTCTCCGCTGCATGTCAAGTCCTTTTAGCGGCTGCATCTCTGGCTCTTGCCTCCACCTTTTGTTCCTCGATCATGGCTTTCTGCTTCTTCCCCTTGCGTCGCGCTCCTCCCCTATCTGCATAACTTTTCTGTTTCTGTGCCGCATCCTGATCTCTCCTCAACTGCTTCTGCTCCTCGGTCATAGTGGTGCACCTCTTCCTCTCCGCAGCAGCCTTTCTCAGTCTGTCCGCCTCCGCTCTCTTCTCCCTCTCGTCCAGCTTACCCATCGTCGACTTAGGCTTCACCAATATCCTCCTCCTCGCTGTTTGATACCTTCCCTTCTTGATCTCTCTTCTCGGTCTCCTCCAAGTCGACGTCTGGGTCGAAGACGTCATCCTCATTAGCCGCATCAACGGTGGTGGGAGACTGAAAGCGCCCATGGACGTACAGACACACTCCATCGTCGTGGATGGAGTGCTTATTATCATAGGGTAAAAGCAGAGACTTTCCGACTATGTCGGTAGTGATTTTGTGGCCCCCGGTTGAGAATCGTGGTCCACGAACCCTTCTCGATAGCGTGTTACTCGAAAAAACGCTTGTAATAGGTGTGAGCTAGATATTTCTTGATGAAGGTTCTGTCGATGCCTTTCACCGTTTGTTTAGAAGTCTCCCCGCTGATGTACGAGTACATATTCGGAACGTATTCGCACGAACTCCTTCACCGGTACCCAACCCAGCTCGTCCTTGAACTTGCCGAAGACTTGCTTGGGAATGGGTGGGATCATAGTTGGTGGTGTCATACCACAAAACTCTGATCCTCGGCCATGTCCGCGTAGAGGTCCTTCGTCTCGATGGAGTAAAACAGGCTGTCCGTGTCCCTGAAGAGCAACTATGCCTTATTCCCATGCTTCGGTTTGATGTACCCATAGTGGAACTGATGCGTCAGTAGTGTTGAAAGCTCCAGAATGGTGACCCCTGAATATATCGGTAGATCACAGTCGATCGTCCTGGCCTCCAGTAGTATGAAGATTAGGCTCTCATTGAGAAATTACGAGTCGGAGTGAGGAAGTGAAGTGTACTTCACCGGCTTTTCCACTCTGGCGGTGAGTATTACGGACACCCTGTTCTGCTTCCGCTCGAGCGTCTTTCCGAAAACCGAGTTGTTCATCAGTTTGTGGAGGTTCTTCTCGAAGTTGTTGGTCGCATTCTGCCTCCGCTCGGTGTTCACTTCGATGTAAGGTTTCAGCCAGGCCTTCTGTTTGAAGGCGAGGATGCAGCGAACATGGCGTAGAACCATTCCCCGTTCTAAGTAGAACCTCAGGTTACGGAAGTGGACCACATACTTTCGCTTGTTGAAAAGGTTGGACGTTAGGTTGGTGGTCCGTGTGATTACGTTTCCAATTTCATCAACCACCCTCTTGAAGAACCCCGATACCATCAAACGGTCGCTCTTCAATGATTCTGTGGCCAAAGGGTAGTCATTGTGCGCATCGTGCAGCTAGGGTGGATAGTCCAATTCCACTTCCAAGATGTAACCATAGTCCCCGTCATCAGAAACCGAGGAGACGTCGAAGGCTCGAATTTCCCGTATGGTAAACCACCTGAAGTTCACGGAGGGTAACTACTGTATCATGGCCCAACCGTAGAGGTTGTTGGCATCGAGGTAGACGAGGAAAGATAAGAGACGCTCGGGGTCTCGTGAAAGTACTGGTTATTGGCGGCGGCATAGCGACGAGCGATGTAGGAAAGTCCGCCCCTGTTACCGGAAGTTACGAAATTATGTTTGTTTACGTGGGTAAAGAGGTTGAGTTTAGCTTTTGTTTGCTACAATGCCGCACCCCAACTGAAACCGGGTGTGGATAGATAGTAGCAGGTGTCGAGACGATAAGTCTGAAGGCAGAGAGACCGGAAGTTCTCGAAGACATCGGCTAGGAGGTAGACGGCGTGATAGGTGGCGAAGAGCTTGATGCCCAACATGTTCCAGACAGTCCGGGCATGTAGGTATTCCTCTTTTTGCCAATTCCCTCCTCTTTAACCTTCGAATAGAAAGTTCTCTAGGTGGTAGTTCCGTTTCCTCGAAGACTTCCGTTCCAATTACGTGTTCGTAGGGGTAGTGCCCTTTCGGGGTTAGGAGGTTCATTAAGGTGTGCATGTCAGGTCGGGTAGTAGAAGTGTAGTGTTGGCTGTAGTGGTTGAAGTGCTAGGCTCGGAGTTCAATACGGAGGAGGTTGTGAACAGTTCGTGTAGAGAAGACCGTTCTAGAGCGCATTCTTCAGGTTCGTGACAAGCGTCACCAGGGCTGAGGAAAAGAAGTTCAGGCTGTCGATGAACCTGGGCGTGACGACGAAATTCTTCTTGGGTGTGTTGGGGAGATGGTGGGGGAGGGGGGGTCTCAGGTTCACCGATATACACTGGAATCGTTCCACATTCCTGGTGATGACGTTGACGCTTCCCATAAACTTCTCGGCAGCCGACACCAGTAGATGCATTTTGTAGCCATCCATATTGTGGAAAACAACGGGGATGACACTGGTCTATCTCGCCGACAAGTTGCACTTGTTGTGTACAGCACCACAATACTTGCCAGGAGGGAAATGGTTTTGATCTCGACCCTTCATCTCTTCTCGAGCCGTCTTCTCCATCGTGTACAATTCCGGGTAAAAACCTTGTCCACAGTAGTGGCAGTTCTGGACCAGCAGGAAACGAGCCTTTTCCTCTTCAGTGAGTTTAAGAAAATGAGGTTTGGTGATGATGGCAGCGTACTTCAAGGCCTCTTCTTCGACGGATTTCATGAAGGCCACCACTGCATCGAGTCCGAAGTGGTATTTCGAGGTAGCGATTTCCCCTTTGGGTCCGACGACAACGTACCCATAACTGCAGGGCACGTGTTTGTGGATGGGAGTCGTCGAACTGGTGGACGGGCTGGGAAGAGGCCCCAACATGGGCTGGAGCAAGCACTCAAAGTCGGCGCAGATGACCCAGGGATGTTTGTTCTGCTTACTGAAGTGCTTGAATTCTAGGGTGTTGTCACCGAGTCTTGGGAATCTCAACCATTGGCTCAGGTTCAAGGCGAAACATTCCACGCGATGTTTGCGGAGGGTGATCTCCCTGGTGAACCTCGAGAAGCAGTTGCAACAGTAAAATTTCTTGTGCATACCGACGCCTGCCCGCTTGAAGAAGCCATCAAAATCCATTATAGCTGCGGAGTGGAAATTAGGGCTGCAATCATCATCGTCCTCGGCCATAAACAGCAAGTTGATAACGTGACGACCGACCACGGATTTGAAAACTCGAATGGGATTGAAGCCCGAATTCCGTGGTGAAGGCGATGACATTGATGGCGAGACCGCCGTTTTTTGCTTCGAACTCGTTGATCTTGCTGAGCTTCACTGGGTGCTGAGGCATCGAGTGGTTAACGGTATCCATCCACTGCGTGTAATACTGAGGATCCACGATGAAGCTGCGATGAATCGCCACCAACACAGAGTACAGGAAGCAGCGGTTGTCCGTCCTGTTCTCCACACAGGTAACGAACTGGCGCTTCTTCTTGAGTTGCTTTGGTAATGGGTTGTAGGAAGAGCCTCGGAAGGGGTCGTACTTCCCCACCTTGATCCGGAGTTGGGTCACGGCGTCGATAACCCACCTGCTACCCTTCTCCGTGAAGGCATTGATGGTGTGGTGGATCTTCTCGTCAGCCTTGTCGACCAACCGAAGGATGTCGTGTTTGGAGGGAGCGTTGGCGTAAAGGCTCCAGAACCCGGCATCGAGGGTGTGCCCGGCGCTGGAAAACTTTGCTGTCAAACAGATTTGAAATTTGTAGGAAATTAAGCTAGTCAGGCAGGCGAAAAGAAGTCGGGCGATGGCGGGTTTGGCGTAGGACATGAGGCGTACGGGATCGCGGAGAAGAGAGGCATAGCTGTCATCTCGTATGAAGTCCTTCTCGTAGCACCGGAAGCTACCCTTGAAGGCCTCTTCAATGGTTGGAGGGCAGACGTAGAAGTCGTCACACCCGGTCTCCTCGCAGATGGAATGGGATAGGGTGCGGGTGAGGTCTTCGGTGGGATGTTCGTAGCGGTAGTGATAGTTGGGCAGTTGCTCGAACTGTTACCGCTGGTCGGGGAACACTGCACAAAAGGTGTAGGTGAAGCTAGTTTTAGCTGGGGCCGACATTTTCGAATCTAGAAACAAGGATTAAAAAATAAATTTCAACTCTTGATATTTGTATACGGAAAATTTTTTTTACACTTTGTTCGCAACATTATCCCAGCAAGTCCAGATTACCGACCTAACTATTGAACGTATCGTCGTAACCCCAGCCACTTAGCCAGGTAACCGGTCTTACCCCGCTTTCTTACCCCGCGTCTTTAAAAATTTCTCCACCAGAAACAGTTCCGGCACCCGCGTCTTTTGCAACTCCTATTTGTAGAACCCTCCCTCTATACCCTCCCCACCGTAATCCATTAAGGTGTACGTAACGGGACTCGTGTTCCACACTTTGTCTACTGCGTATACCCTGTTCGTCCAGTTGTTTGCGGAAACAATGATTGCGGGAATGGGCAAAGTAGTAACTTTACTTTCTCCGAATCGGATTGACCAGGGGGTGAAGATTCTGAGCCGGGAGTAGGGATTGGCTTTGGAGACTGCGGAGTTGGACCCGTTTCGGGATGTGCCACGTATAAGAAAACCCGAGCCCCTTGATTATGAAACCTGTAGAATTCAACACCCGCATCCTGGGGATCGTACGGGGACCTATTTCGGTCCTAGACGTTATTAAGCATTACTTCTATTTAACCCGCAACTCGAAGACGCGTTAGTGACCCTGTCCTAATCCCAACCCTTCTCAAATCCCTCCCATCCCATCCCACCCCTCTGATAACTGCAGCCTTGACGTGGTGAGGGACTCACTTCCCTGATGATATGAGAGGGAAGCCAGTAGCAGTGAAAAAGAAATGAACTTCGCTGCAGCTCGACCGAAGGGGAGATCGGATTCCGAGTCGTTCCGGTCTAGGAGTAAGGATCACGGTATGCATTTTCTCACACTCCGCATCAATCCCGTCGTGCACTTAGTCCGCATCCATCCCACCATGCATCTACTATCAGCTCAAAACAATGCAGCGCATCATTTCTTGCTGAAAGAACTAGTTCGAAATCGGACAACAATTACAATTAAAAATGAACAACAATGCTTGTTCGTGCAACAACATCGTAATGGGTTTTATTCGCCGTGATATCAGGTGATAAACAGGATATTACTCATTCCTCACAGGGTTTCAAAGGGTTTAACGAGCGTTAACCACTCATTCCTCGTACTGAAAGCAACAATGGCTCGGCCCTCGCGCTTCGACATTGTTGCTATCAGTCCTGGAAAAGAGGATAATATCCTAATTTGAACCAAAGTTTACTAGGATATTATTGCCGGTCTGTCTCATCCTGTTTATTTTCTGACGTATTGTATTTTGGTATGATTACAGTACAATTTTCATGATGCAAGTATGAGCCAAAAACATGAAGCCATGGGATATGATGAGGCTATGCCCATAAAAACAGTAACTTCTGTGAGCTTACAGATAAAAAAGGTTTGTTTTCAGACTCAGATTCTTATGTTGACACGACCATACACATAGTGCATCACGCTCTGAAGGGGTGGGGAGGGATTCAGTTAAGCGTGACAAAATGTACCGTGGGAATGGGGGGGGGGGGGAGTTTTGCCAGAAATGCATCGTCACCCTGCTATATTTTGACATACCTTCACTATTCGTGCAAGAAAAACTATCAATACTCTAGCTGTACGTAAATATTGTGGTCAGGTGTCAGGAGACTATGGCTGTTGAAAAACTGTTTCTGTTTAAACCTATTAGTATTCTCGGATTTACAGTGGAACGTAAAGGACAGCCCATTCTGAATGTTAGGTTGGGAAAGGCTTGAATTAAAGGCCTTCACCCATTTACGCTAGTGCTTACTAGATCAGAAATGGATAAAATGTCACATAATGTCACTCAGTGTCACGCAGAATAACACGCTACAAGACATTTGACATGATATCGTGTACAAACTGTTTTACGTTCCACTTACCACTTCCCAGATGTCCATTTACGCAGCTGTTCTAGTTAGTACTGGTGGAGTCAACTCTGCTTCCTTTATTTGTGGCTGGTCATTTTAAACTGACTCATGGCAGACAAAAATAAGTTGATCCACAGATTTTGTGCAGTCCCACAAAGTTGCATTCCCAGAAAATTCTCTTAATTTTATTTTAGGGAGGAGACCGACTTTACATTCTTTTTTGGAAGCGCTTGAATAGGGGGACAACATTGGCTGAAAATAGCGTGACGTAGTTTATGCCTGAATGGTCCCTAAAATTATTGTTTTTCAGTAGGTTTCAAACCAATTGACGAAGTGAGGAAAGTGATGTTTACAAGTAATGTGATTTAGTTCATTCAAGAGTGAAATTCTTACAATGATAATGTAAAAAATATATTTTTTCCTTTTCCTAGTTTTTCTACAAGAAGAAGAAACGATTTCAATGCCAAGACCAACTTGTTGCGCATGCCCAGCAAACCAAATGCATTGATGCTGCCATCAACAAGGCAAAGATTAAATGCCGGTAATTTGGTTTCATCAACAAAATGCTGAGTTGCAGTTTTCTCCTATACAGCTCAGCAGCACAACTACGGACAGAACCATTAAAGCACTCCAGTGTTGCAGTACATTACCTCAATTTGTCACTCGTTAAGCACCATAGAAACTATCAACAAAATACAATTAACCATTTACAACTAATGCACACAATTTTATTTATGTATTTGATTTAACAAGTTTGATTTAAGACCCAGAGGCGGTGTCTTGTTTAATCTCGGGGTCCACTGACCTTTGGATGGATAATCACGTTTCCGGATTCTTATTTTGTAGCTAAATTTCAATTCCATTCTGAAATGGCATCTATTATGCATACTCCGTTCAGTTACTGGTTAACCAAGACTTCTAAAATGTTGTGGAATAATTGGTTGCTTTTGCAGACCAGTTTTTCTATCATCCTTTCTGACTTTTATCCCCTTCCTCAGCTGGATGTGGAAGAAGCCAAAATAGAATTCCAGAGACGAAAAGCATGTTTCATAACATTTACTGCACGTAAAAAAATGACGGCCCACGTCATTAAAATGAGTCACCTATGGGAAATCGAGTCTTGGTAAATTCTGCCCCGAGGTAAAAATAAAAACGATCCACGGCCATCTATTCTGACAGGTGACAAGACCAGTGGTTCCCTACCTTTTTCATACCGCAACCCCCCATCCTACAAAATTTTTCCGCGACCCCCCTCCCCAAGTAAATTCCTTCGCCCGTCGGTTTCACAACTAGGGGGTCTGGGACGGAATCCGGGAAGCTAACACTTTTTTAGAATTTTTAAGCATTTTAAACGTCGTCATTTGCTCATAAAAAATAGTCCTCGTATTTTAGAGAATTGTACAATAGAAATAGAAATAGAAATAGAAATAGAGATTGACGGTGAAACTAGAAGTGCCCAAAGAAGTTAAGCAACTGCCGCGTCATAGCGTGATTTGAAAGCGTTGAGTGAAGGAGCGCAAACAACAGATTGAGGGAGGGAATTCCAGGGTTGAACAACCCTTTTCGTGAAAAAGTGAAAGCGTAGTTTTAGTCCGAGAGACAGTGCCAGAAATACGGATTGGGTGGCCACGAGTGAAGTTGACATTTGGAATGAGGGAGAGAACAGGGTCCACATCAAGAAGATTGTGAATAAGTTTGTAGGTAAGTATCATGTCGCCACGATGAAAACGATAACGAATGGAGGTAAGCCCAAGTTTATGTAGGCGATCGGAATACGGTAAGGAACGAATACTATGACACCATTTGGCAAGGCGACGTTGGCAGTTTTCAAGACGATTAAGTGAGTAAAGATTGTAGGGACGACAAATTTGGGAACAGTAACCAAAGACTGGGAGGAGAAAGGTTTTATATAAAATAGCAAACAGGGAGGGTGTAAGGTTGGAGAAACGTTTCAGTACAAAATGGGCTTTGCGAAAGACTTTGGAGATGACATTTTCAGTGTGAAGATTTACATTTAGAGCGTTATCAATAAGGATCCCGAGGTCAGAATGATTAGTAACAAGAGTGATAGGTTTGCCAGAAAGATAGGACGTGAAGGTACAGGACGTGACTTTTATCAGTATGAAAAAGAAGGGAATTGGTAGAGGCCGAGTGCGCAACACGTTGGATGTCTTCTTGAAGTAATTTGCAGGAAACAGAGTCAGAGAAGATTTCTAAGTCATCAGCATAGCAGGCATTAGGAGAACGAATAACAGAAGGTAAGTCAGAGATGAAAATATTGAACAGGAGGGGACCAAGAACGGAGCCTTGAGGAACACCAGAGGTTACGTGAAGCCAAGGAGCGGAGGAACCATGAAGGACGACCCGTTGCTGCCTAAGGAGTATGTAGGAGTTTAGCCAGGAAATAATGCCAGGAGAAAAACCCAAAGTAGTAAGTTTGGACAAAAGCTTAGCATGTGAGACAGTGTCGAAAGCTTTACTGAAATCAAAGAAAACAAGGTCGCATGGTAGACCAACGTCAATAAGTTTGGTAATGGGATCATACGTTGAGAGAAGATTGGTAAGGCAAGAACGTTTAGGAAGGAAACCATGTTGGGTGGCCGGAAGAATATTGAGTTGAGAACATTCATCAAAAAGATCAGAGTAGATTAACCGTTCAAGGATTTTTGAAATGGACGAGAGGAGACTTACAGGTCTGTAATTAGTAACAAGAAAAGGGGAACCCCGATATATGAATTGGAGTGATGTGAGCATCCTTCCAGCATGAAGGAAAGGTACTAGAAAGGATGGAATTAGGGAAAATGTGAAACAAGGGGATGGAAGAGAACTGGCACAATTATGAAGAGAATTACAAAGTTGTTTTTAGATTAGAAAGATTAGTTGTTGGAATGGAGTGATTATGATTAGAATTAGATTTTAGAAGAGATAAAAGTACTTTACAATTAGTTTATTTTATTTTTCATTAAATTTCAGGGAAAAAAATTTAAGATTAAATGATGTAAAAAAAGTAAAATAATTTTTTTTCCTGCCTACGTATCGCAACAACCGACAACCATTTGGGGTCACGACCAATAGGTAGAAAACCGCTGGACTAGACAGTAAAATAACAGAAATGTTTAGCAGTACAGGAACTCACTGTGAAGCGATTAAAGCACTACCGAGCTGTTAAGGGCTTGGTCTCTGAAACAAGGGGATGCGAGTTCGAATAACGTTTCTAACTTTAAAAAGCCCTTACCGGGTTGTACAAATTTTTTTTTAAAGTAATCTAGGTTTCAGCTCAAAATGTGACAAGAAAAACACTACTTGACTGTTACTGAATTACTGTATACAAGCGTACAATAGAGCTTTCAGTTGAGTCCAAAATCATTTCCAGTGGTAAATTTCCAACTCATAAGGATTGGAACTTCTTTAAATGCACAATGATACACTGACTCTATGGCACATCATTTCTTTTCTTTCAATCCTCCTCCTAGCCTACACCTTAGCCCTCAAATTATTATTTTTAAACTGACAAATCTAAAACGAAAAAGTCATGCTATTTAAAAACAGCCTTTAGCCATGTCAATTCCAGTGTCAATTGCCAAAAGATGCTTTCTTCCTTCTTCCAGATATCCATTTATTAATTTCAGGAGAGACTTACAACCTTGCGCCACTTTAAACGATACTTGGACCATGATAGAACGAATGTATGCAATATACGACGAGCCTGATGTTTTAAGATGTCACCAGAAGAAACAGTTCTGTCGAGAGACAGTCTACAACTACCCAACTCCCTTAAAATATGGTTCAGGTGGCGAACGTTACTTCAATTTAGAAGTGGTTTTTCCAGGCAACGCGTTTGAAACTGTAACAGAGAGTTTCACGTATAATTTTGCAGCTTTGCTTAGTGACGTAGGTGGAAGTCTTGGGTTTTTCTTAGATATTTCGCTTATGACCGTCTTTGATGCCTTCTTACAAAAGCTTACTTGCAAATGCACTACAACCATTAAATAATGGTTCCCCAAGTCAAACGTTTTGTCAGGTTTAGAATGTCAACCACTGGCTCAAGGGACGGAAGACACAACTTCACCTTAATGATGGCTGTATGTATATGCATGTTGAATTACAATGTTACTTACTCAGGTGAGTGTGCTTTGTTTAAAACAAACTTTCGTGACATCAGCAAGAGTTCCAAGATTTATGAGTTATTTATTTACAAGTAAAATTAGTATTTATTAACGTTATTTATTAATACGTAAACAAATATTAGTACAGTATTCACCCGCTACTAAAAATGAAAAATCTATTACATGCTTGGGAAAATCTAATATTAAATAATAGAAAAGTAGGCCCAATCCAGATTATTCCATGTTTGTGAGTGGGAGTGGTTAATTTGTGTATTATACAGGAGTTTTGTTATTTAGGCTTTGTTTGGTCTGTATTTGTGGATTTATGTTTTAATTCTGTTTCGTAAGCCTGGCGACGTTTGCATTTGTCAGGTGTAAAACAAGCAGGCTCTTCCTTGTTAAGGGCTTTTGATTTGGCCAAGTCTATGGAAGAAAAATTGTTTTTATATCCAGGTAATATCAGAAAGTGAACGCAATATGTGTTTGAAACGAGCCATGTCTTTAAATGTGTGTGAGGTTGTGGTTTAGTTTCTGCTTTACTCGGTCACTATATTATTTTGGGGATTCGTTTTTTTTTACTCCCTTGTATTGGAGTTCACATTATAGTTTGCTTCAAATTAGTGTTCGAAATAGGCCGTATCTGTGTGTGTGGGTGTGTTTAATTTGTGTATTATAAGTGTTTTATTATTTTGGGGATTCCTATTGTGTTGTTTGTTTTCTGGAATTGGAATTCAAATTATAGTTTGTCTCGTTCGAGTGAACTCTAATATGTTTTTATTTGTATGCCTTCACAGCTGTGAGTACCATGGGGATACGAGCAATACATTTTTTTTTTGTTTTGTTCGGTTAATGTGTTCGTATTTTTTGCTACCGTTGGTACGGTTTATGGTTTATCATGTGTATTTCTATTCACCGCCAAAGTTTTGTTTGCAAAAAAAAAAAGAATTACAAATACATAGTTGTGTTTCTGCTCCGTCATACTTATTCTCGTGTCTACAGGCAACACACTAGCGTGTGTCTAGGTTTAGCGTGTTTCAGCTCAATTCATAGTCGATCATGAATAAGCACTGATAACCACTTCTGGTTTCCTGTGGTAATTCATAGACGATTCTTCTCTGTTTCAGACTGTTGTAGTAAGAGTGGTTGCTGTTGCTGCTCCCTAAGAAACAAACAACTAAAAAGTAATCGCGGTAAACATTTCTCTGGCTAGTTGTCCCTCTCGTCGTTCACAGTGGGTCGGTATCCCGGTTTGGGTTCAGCTTCCGTAAGAAAGGTGACGACAACAACCATCGAAGAAAATAGTTTGGAAACAATTCAGCTGTCCTCCGAAGCTCACGTTGAAGAACTAAATAAATCCCTCTCATTGGCTACTCGTAGTCAGACTCATCTGGAGGCCGTGCGGGCTACGCGGCCGAGATACGTAATGTCAGGCGGCCTGCACCATGTTTCAAACTGGAGAACCCAGTGCATGCAACACAACGACCACCTTTCTCTTACCGTCTATGTTAACTTGAACAAGACGCAACAACGATGTTATTTTCCCCACGCCCAAGCATCATTACATCTTGTTCAAGTGAACTCTATGAGCGCATATTAGTCGTCTAAATTGGAACCTGGAGTTCTACAACTGTCTTTCCAGTATACAGTTTGGTTATAAGACGGGCCAATTTGCCCAAGACACAGTGCTCGTTCTTCTTTCCAGTGCGGGCCCATGGAAAGGTAGTTGTTGCAGTAATGTTAGACATTAAGGCAGCCTACGACACAGTTTGTGTGAGGTGGGTTAAAGATTTCTTGGTGAGCATGGGTATTGGTTTGAGTCAGTTGAGCGCGATTCTTGTGCTGCTGGGTCGTCGTCCATATGTTACCAGAGTGGGTGGTTTCTGGTCTTTGCAGACAGAATCGGATCGCGGTCTCCTTTAGGAGAGCTGCCTCAGCCCACTTCCGTTTGCGATGGTAATGAATGCAGTACTTCAGGAACTACAGCATTCCATGAACGTGGTCTGTTATAAAAACGATTTTGCTGTTTGGTTTGTTGGTGGTAACCCAGAATTACGGATTGGTACTTTTCAAGAGGTTCTTGAGTTCACTGTCAAACTGCTTGCGATTCGTGGACTTCTGTTGTCCTCTGCAAAGGCTGAGTTTATCATCTTCTCACGCTCAACAGCAATTCAGCAAGCCAATGTCAGGATAAATGTTTGCAGTTCAGTTGTTCTACCTCTGATTAGGTCAGATACCTGGGTGTACTCCTGGATAGTGGCTTGACATGGACTGCCAATGTGCATGCTCTGAAGGAAACAGTTCCCCCTCGGCTTCCAGCCCTTCATATTTTGGCGAGGTGTCAAGACTGGCCTGCCATGTCCATGGATGTGGTGCACTAGTCTGGATCGTATCTTTGAACCTTGTGTACAGCTCTGTGACGTTTACCACGATGCGTCTTTTGTCCATGCAAGCTAAGCCGGTGGTGTCAGTGTTTGGTTTTCGTCGTTGAAACTTGGATAGTTGCCAATGTCTCTTTCAATTTTATCTGTGAACCCGTTGCGATTTCCATTGCATTGGATATTGCCAGTGAACTGTCTTTGCCATTCTTTGGGATTTATTCTGATTCAAAGTCGTGCGTGGCTGTGTTGCATCGGTCCTTCAATGCTGTGGACATCAACAATACAGTCATCTTTGAAACTGGCTGGAAACTTTGGATGACGATGCAGACTTCAGAGGTGAGTCTCGCCTGAGTTGGTGGTCATGACGGTTGTTAAAGTAACGAGTTTACTGATGGTATTGCATGTGAAGCCATGTTTTCTCATCATGCTTGCGTCTCACTGGTTTGATCCATCAGGTTACATCGCGGCTTGCTCCAAGCTTGGATT
This sequence comes from Lithobius niger, assembly GCA_023313725.1. Classification (NCBI taxonomy): domain Eukaryota; kingdom Metazoa; phylum Arthropoda; class Chilopoda; order Lithobiomorpha; family Lithobiidae; genus Lithobius; species Lithobius niger. The sequence continues at coordinate 80,694 of JAHWFP010026898.1, forward strand.
ATGACTCGGTGGAACGTGAGATGGAATGCTGCTGAGACGGGATGCATTCTCCATCGCCTTCAACACTAGTGCTTGGTTAGATCTGGCCTCAATGATCTTCCGGCTTGGGCAACCCCTCTTAGCTCTAGACTTCAAACTGAGCGCTCTCTCCTTTTAGTGCACAGGGTCAAGCTTGGGTGGGCAGTTACCCTAAGCTGCCGCAGCTGTGAAGCTGAGGAAACAGCTGACTACTATCTGTTTCATCGCGCTGTTCATATCTCTCTGTGGGCACGTCATCAGGTTGGGAATGCTCATAAGAGTCTCGGTGTGCTACGGTTCGCCATGCTACCCAAGTCTCAGTATGAATTGTTGACACTCCCATATCTGCTATCCTTGTTCTCCAGTAGTTAAGGTGAACCATTGTACACGGTGGAGGTGACTAGTGACTGTTCAATAATCTTTCGAGAACCAACAGATGATCGGATGTTCAGATGACCTGTGCGTGCTATATGCTCTGTGTTACATGCTCTGTGCTTTCTAGGTTATAGTTTGTCTCTATGTTGATTGGCAGGTTGCTATTTGCTTTGTCGTTTGCATTTGGTTTAGGGTATGTGGCTAAGGGTCAGGGCCCCACAATAAATTTATTCTCCCTCTGTCTTGTAACAGTTTAACACTGTTAGCCTCACTGGCTCCTGCTGCTCCCTATTCTTTTTCTGAAAATTATGTTGGACTCACGAACTCTAACATGTACTGTCCCCGGCTATGCTATTGCTTTAAATCGAAGATCTTCACAATACGCAATCCCAGTACACATCACTACAGATACCATATCACGCTTTCTGGCAACAACTCTGTTTATTACGAGCACTTTTTTTAACTCTTCGAACTGCGACCGGTTACACCAAAAGAGATCGCTTCCAATAAAGTGATGTCACGCTTCAGTTGTTTTGGAACGTACTAGTTGGATGGCTCGATGGACAAAATGGCGGATAATATGTTACGAAGGAACTGTTTTTTTAACACGTAAGATCAGCATTGTGTCACGTTTTCATTGTACGTGCATTGCCAACTTACCAATAAGGTTCATTGGTATTATAGTCGAGTGACTTGTTACCTTTTTTTTTTTAGCTTATTGGGACACTCTTTGTGACGAGAATCTCCACAATTTGTTAATTATGTTTGCATGAATATTGCTAGCAAAGAAAAACGGCAAGTCCGCCATCTTTAATATAATAATAATAATAATATTTGTTTGCACAATAGCAAAGGGAACTTGGTAGGGCATGCCATTTTTACCAGTCCAGCTCTAAAAGATCACAAATTAATTGTTTCTTCGTAAAACTACATAAAATACAGAAAAAAAAACAATAAAAAAACTAAACAATATATAGGTGCTAATTGCATACTTAATCTGTATAACTGAGATCATAAGATTTGTTTTTTTTTGTTTGTGTGTGTATCGGCAATGATATGGACGTCCGAAGTGGGAATCTCGATAATCCTTATACTGAGAAATACGAGAATTAAATGGTGGCTAATGGTTTTGAAATGTTAATAAACTCGCCTACTAGACAGGAAATGCTGAACGGAAACTCAACTATCTCTACTATTGACCACATTTTTGCAAGAACTGGTGACTGTCCTGCTAAGGGATACACATGGGGAAAAAAATTGCTGACCATTTTTGTACCTTGATGACCATTAAGCTGAAAAAAGCAGAAAAGTTTTTTGAAAATATTGAACCAAAAATAAGGAATGAACGACGATAAAATATGTAAAAACTTACAAATGGTGGATTGGAGATTTATTGACAACGCACATGATGTAAATACCGCTTATAACGGAATACATGAGGTTATTTATGAAAAACACAGCTACAAACAAAATGTAGATGCTAAAAAACTTCATTTAAAAAACCGTGGATGTATGATTATATAATTGAAAATATTAACTTAAAAAAGAAATTATGGGCCCAGTTTATTAAAACAAAGAATAAAAATAAACTCCAAGATTATAAAACCAAGAGAAACGAAGTTACAGTGCTTATTAAAAGGGCAAAGCAGTCATTCTATCAAAAGAAATTTAATAACTGTCAAAATGATGCAAGAAAAATTTGGAAAAACATTAATCAGATTATTGGAAAAAAAGATAAAACAGGCATTGACCATACCTATAAAAAATATTTAAGCTTAAAGATCTGTGTAACAAATTTAACAAACATTTTGCAGAAACTGTGCCAAAGATTAAAAACAATAATAGGAATGAATATAAATAAAAATTGGAAAAAAGAAAAACTAAGACATAAAGGTAAAAACTGTATTAAATCTATGGGAGTTAGAAGCCCAACAATTGGGGAGATCTGTATCATTATTGAAGAGATGAAACTTACTTATGCTACAGGATAGGATGGTATTATCCAAAACATTTAAAAAATTCTAAATTTAATACAGCAATTATGATTACTAAATTGATTAATAAAATCATCGACTTTGAGGAGTGGCCAGACAATTTAAAAATACAAATACTGAGACCCATTTTCAAAAAAGGTAAAACAGGTGATTTAAATAATTATAGACCAATATCTCTACTTCCGTTGATTGACAAAATAATTGAGAAATTTATTGCGAATCAGATTACAAATTTCTTTAATACAAATAATTTATTAAACAAAAATCAGTTTGGGTTTAGGAAATCATTCGGAACAAGTGCAGCTCTTAAAAGCATTAATGACGAAATTGCAAAAGCATTGAATGAGGGTAAATGTGTTGGAGCTATTCTTATTGAGCTCCAGAAAGCGTTTGTTACCTACCATTAATCATACCATATTATTGGAAAAAATGTCATAGGATGGGGTTATGCGGAAAAATTTACAATATTGTAAAAAGCTATATGAGTGAAAGAAAGGTAGCAACAAAAGTTGAAAATACAATTAGCGATTTTGAAAATGTAGCGTACGCTATCTCAGTTATGGGTCCACTTTTATTCCTAATTTACGTTAACGATATCGAAACCGAACACGTAAACACTAAAATTTATTTGTTCGCAGATGATATCATTGTTATCTCACTTGAAAATGAGTACACAAACATGATGAACTATCTCCAAAATGAGTTCGATAATATTGGAAAATGGTGTTTTGAAAATGAGGTCTTTATCAATATCAGTAAAACACAATTTAAGTGTGTACATTCACCTTGCAAAAAAGTTAACCAAAATAAAAATATTTATATTCATAAAAATCAGTAAAACTCTTATAATTGCATGTTAGAATGTGATAAAATTGAGGTACTTGAAGAGGCTAGATACTTGGGAGTAATTATTGACGACAAATGGAGTTATAAAAACCATTTTAACAGTATTATAATGAAATTACGTAAAATGATGCCAAGTCTTTACAGGATAAAATATATTCTTGATAATAAAACTAAACGAAATTTATATTACGCTTGGATTGAGAGTATATTGAGGTATGGTATTGAAGTGTATGGCCACGCAAAAGAAACTCAACTTAACAAACTTCAAAAAGTCCAAAACAAAATTGTAAAAATATTATTTAAAAATAACACTAACTATAATACAGAAAATATTTTTAATAAACAAAAAATACTACAAATTAACCAACTTAGAGACTTTGTAACCATTTATGAAAATTACTTTAAAACTGATTTTAAGAAGGTGACAGATAGTAAAGCAGAAATTTTACGTAAATCCACTTACAGATTTAATGTCCCTCAGGTAATTAACGATTACGGTAAACAGTGCAGGTCATATGTAATCCCAACTCTGTTTAATAAGTTACCCATTGACCTGTTAAAACTTGGTAGTAAGAATAAAATTAGAAAAGAGATAAAAAGATATTTTTTAAACAATTAAATGTATGTGAAATTAAGGATGGCCATTGGGTATTAATGATTGTTACATTAACATTATACTGCTTTATATTCAAGCCGTGTGCTAGTTTAATTATTATTAATGGTATTCTTAGTTATTTTTTAATGTTTTGCAGTTACCATATTTTTTTATACACCTGTGTGGTTTCTGTTTTGTTTTTGAAGTGATTTTAATTTTTTTTAAATTTTTATATTGACTTTTAACATATTCTGTAACAAGGTATTTTTTTTTGTGTACCTTGTAATTGATGATTTACGGATAGTAATTGTAAATTTGATATGTCTCGGCCCTTCACAAGTTTCTGAGTGAACTTAAAGCCCTTATTTGGTAATAAACTATTATTATATTATTAAATATAGTAGTCAGGAGTGGGAATCTTGATAATCCTTATATTGTTTGTTTGTATGTCTGTCAAACGGAATTGTCTGTGGTATAATTAATGATTCGAACTGTGTTTTCAACAAAGAGGCACAGTGCTGATGACGTCAGGTTTTTTCCAGTCACACTATTTTCTTGCAAACGCGATCAAGGCCTCTATGTCCCTTAACCCTGAATCTAACTAAATCTAATGAAATCCTGGGCGACTGATAACGGGAAATTACAGTATTTTCATGCAAACGGAAAATCACAACAATGGGGTTATTAAACCGGCTATATAAGCGGGGGGGGGGGGGGTGTCCTAGTATATATACTCTATGTGGGAAATCAGTGGGGCAAACAGCCTTCAGACGTATTTTAAATATACTGAGAGCACTTGCCTCAACCACAGCAGCCGTTAATTTATTCCAGCAGTTGACTGCCCGGCTACTGAGAAAAAACTTTCTAGTATTCATTCTGAAGTGATTTGCAACTAACTTCCAGGTGTGCCCCCTCATTCGATCACCGGAGCGGAGCTCAAAAAAAAATTAGAACCAACAACAAGGTGACCACGTAGCAACAGATATGTTAAAATTAGATCCGCTCTTTTAATTTTTTTTAATTTATTACCAAAAATTGGCAAAAGGAAATCAGGAAGGGATGCTCAGTATCCACTAACACCTGTCCTAAAAATTATAATACGGGCAAACAATGTCACAATTAAAAACAAGTAAAATAACTAAAACAAATTAAAACAATGTCACAATTAAATACAATTAAAATAACAAAAACTATTGTCACAATTGAAACAATTAAAATAACTAAAACAAATTAAAACAATTGTCACAATTAAAAACAATTAAAATAACTAAAACAAATTAAAACAATTGTCACAATTAAAAACAATTAAAA
>JAHWFP010026898.1:85842-98030 GCA_023313725.1 Lithobius niger
TAACTAAAACAAATTAAAACAATTGTCACAATTAAAAACAATTAAAACAATTAAGAACAATTTTAACTAATATATTAAAATAGAAAAATATGCATAAAACATAGATGGTTGCTACAAAAAAGTTAACATCACGCAGTTGTAGTAAGTTAAAATCATAAACACTTTAAAAATTTCGAAAGATCAGTCTTTTTAAGACCACGTCTAAATTGCTGTAGACTGGTGGAGTTTACCAACTCCGATGGTAGGGAGTTCCACGGATGCACCACACGGTTTGAGAAGAAGTACTTTCTGCAATCTTTTTTGACTGCTCCTACTGTTAGTTTAAGGATATGACCTCTAGTATACCCATTGCCACGAATACAGAAAAAGAGATTTGGATCGAAATCAACAAGTCCACGTAAGATGGAAAAAGTAAGGCAAAGGTCGGCATGAAGGCGCCGCAGCTCCAAAGACTCAAGGCCAAGGTGGTTTAGTCGCTGTACATATGAGAGGTTATAGCATCCTGAAAGATATTTGGTAAAAGATCTTTGTACAGATTCGATACGTTTGATATCTTTTAATAGATGGGGAGACCATACTGGACTTGCATATTCTAGAATAGGCCGCATATAAATGGTATAAGCTTTAATTAAAGTTGGCACATCGCGAGAAGTGAAACATCGCCTTAGCATGTATCCAATTCGCTTTGCCCTGGAAACTATCTGATTACAGCGGTTAGAGAAATTCAAGTCTGATTACAGGTATACTCCAAGGTCCTTAATGCTAAGGTCGTGGTTATCTAGTGAATATGTAGATTTGCAATTATTTTTACCAATTGGGAAAGTATGGCATTTTTGGACATTGATTGGTAGCTGCCATCTAGTGGACCACGTGTTTACATGTTCAATCGCTGTTTGGAGCAGAGTATGGTCGCTAGCAGTTGTAATTGGCCTATAAATCTTAACATCATCCGCGAATTTAGGCATTTTTATGCCATTAATGGTGGTTGACAAATCAGAAATGTAAATCGTGAAAAGTAAGGGGCCCAGTACTGAACCCTGTGGGACACCACTCGTAACCGGCAAGTAGTTAGACAGAGAAGTTCCTAATTTAATCGCTTGCGATCTATTGCGAAGAAAATCTTTTATCCATAGAAAGATATTACCGTCGATACCAACATTAAGCAGTTTTTTAAGTAGTTTGGAATGTACCACCGAGTCAAAGGCTTTCGCGAAATCAAAACAGATTACATCAACTGGTGAGCAATTTTCCATTGATAATGTCCAGTCATTTAGACAAGTTAATAATTGGAGTGTTGTTGAGCGGCCTGGCAAAAAGCCAAAATGGTCGCTTGGTACAAGGTTGAGCTCATAAAGATATTTCAGGATAGTATCACGAATAATCCGTTCAAGAATTCGACATGGAACACACATAAGTGAGATAGGACGGTAATTTATTGGTTCAGCAGTATTTCCTTTTTTATAAATTGGAGTCACACTGGGTTTTCGCCAGCAATCCGGTATAGTGCCCGTATTTAATGACGTTTTTAGAATCCGAAACAATGGTCGATGTAATTCAATTGACAATGTCTTGTAAGAGGTAGAAGAAAACCCATCGGGGCAAGTTGCTGAGCTGTTTTTTAGGTTATTTAAATGTAAGAGAATAGTTTCTGGCGTAAAGCAAATGGTTTCTAGAATATTTTTAGAAATTATGCTCATTATTGCCCAATTTTCTTATAAATTTAGAATTTGAATGCCCACCATCTTGCAATCAAGAGGCCATTTTGAATTAATGCTTATTACATCATGATTTCATTAAAAAATAAAAAAGAAATAAAAACGTGAAATCAAAACCAAAAAAGGAATATGTGCTTCATCTTTTGGTTGAGTAAATTGTGCATTTTTCTCGTTGCAGGCAGTACCGAAATTGCAGTATTTTACAAATAAGCTACAATTTTTAAAGTAACACCTATTAATAAACAAAAACGGAAAGTTAAATGTTAATAGTAAAGGTCAAAAATCAAAACCTACATGGGAACACGGGTAAGCTCTGACAGTGAAGGTCTATTTCTAAAATTCAGAAAGAGCTGGTAAGCATTAGGCTGCGTTCATGGAGAAAACCCAACGACTAAGCGGACGCCGAAAGCTTACGCGGTGAAGAAAAACAAGCAGTTCACCCAGCAGCGTGTTAGCTGCTGTCTCCGCGGCTGCGAGCTCCAAATCGCGTTTATGTTTATGGCCGTTTTGAGCGGAAGCTTAGAGAGAAACGCGATGCTCACTCGACAATATACGACGGTATGCGAATCAGACAATGTGGCGCAAGCCACACAATATAACTGCACGAGAAGCTTGGCGGTTGTTGAATTAGAACAAATGCGTGCCAATTATTAAATTACGGGCAGGCTTTTGGATCACGGAAACCAGCGAAGTGGCCACTCGTAAGCGGCAACACGTGGTCCACCATTTTCCTATCCCAGAATGCAACTCAACAGAGCTGGCTTCCGCGGCCCGCGTACGCGGTGTGCGGCTTTTTTATAACTCAAACAGATCGGAGGACCGCTCGCGGGACGAAAGATTCGCTCGTGCCGCGTGAGCTTTTGGCGTAAACAAACAGGCAGACGCGGATAAGTAGCAAAATTCCTTTCAAACGCCAAGCCACGCGTCCTCTCTAGGCGTTGCGCGCGGTCCATAAACAAAGCCTTAGACCCTTAGTACCCAATGGCCAGATTTCGTCCTTAAGTGTAAGGAAACAATAAATAGATTTTGATGAAAAACTGAAAGAGATCCTCCTACACGACCCACCTAATGATCCAATGGTAACATGACAGCTTGTTCGCAGTAGATAGCATTATTGGTTGTCACCAATTTCCTTAAATCTGCGTAATTAGTACAAAGAGAGTCAAAAAATATTCTAAAACATCAAAATTCAAATACTTTAAAGAAAATTCTTTAAAGATATTCCAAGCACAAAAAACATGCTACAACTGTAGACACATACCTTCCATCCAAATAGGCTAGAGTTATATTTACAAAATTAATTTACAAAATTGTCTTTATCAGTCATTAATCATGTCCAATAGCAGTGGGGTGTACTTTTCATGCTTTTTTAGCATTAAATTGTTTCATTTCTTGTTTGATATCATGGCAGTGTATTCGCAACACAGAGCTTTATTGATTATCACAATTATCTTAAAAGTACGAAATTGGCGTAAAGATAACGATAAATTCTAAATTCAAATGCCAAACTTCACAAGAAAATTGTGCTTTTTATAGTTCTTTAAAGCTATTCCAAGAAAAAAATCTACCACAATCGTTCATCATTTTCTGCTCGAATAAGCTAGAAGTTTATATTTATAAAGTTATAATTGCAAAATTAGATTACTACGTCATTAAGCTAACCATCGATAGTAGGGTGTATAAAAAAAACTTGTTTTCGAAATTTAAAATTTCAAGTTGGTAAATAGTTGTAGTTAGGAGTCACATAAAAGCACAAAAAAATTTAGCCTGATACTTTAATATTTAGGTCTCCCGCACGACGCCTAAACTTTTAGTATTTTTTTTAAAAAAATGATATTTTAATGATTTTTTGAATATTTTTCTCAGAGCGTTTTTTTAAACTTTCAAGTTGCAAAATCACTTGTCCACGTTATAAATAAAGCCTAAAAAAACTTTCTGCCTAATACATTAATATTTAGGTCTCCCGCACAAGGCCTAAACTTTTAGCATTTTTGCAGAAAAATGACATTTTTATGATTTAAAAAAAATTTATTTCAGAGTGTTCTTTAAACTTTCAAGCTGCATAGTCGCTTGCACAAGTTATAAATAAAACCTATTAAAAGTCTGAGCCTAATACATTAATATTTAGGTCTCCCGCCCAAACCCTAAACTTTCAGTATTTTAGCAGAAATACAACATTTTTTTCCATTTTTTAAAAACAATTTTTCAGAGGAGTTTTGGAACTTTTAAGTTTCAAAGTGGCTAGTACAAGCCAAGAAAAAATTAAAACAACATTCTTTAACAATGGGTCTCCCAGAAAATATATTTGTTAAAAAAAAAGAAAATAGAATACTATTAAACATTTATTAATAATATATTTAAATACCAAAAAATATTGTTTACTAATCAAATGTCATTTAAGTGCTTATTTCTGCTTTAGTTGAAATTTTCCATGTTAGGCTTAACCTTGAATTACTGTTTTGTCTCAAACTTCGGCAAGATTTCCCGGTCGTATAGCATTGACCTGATGTATCTATCTGATCCTCTCCCCCAACAAGCTCCTAATCGATGCTGCTGTAACATCTTTAATAATACGTTTTACCACCTGAGTGAGAGGTGGAATCCTGATTCTGATGTCCACGATGATCCTCTTGCATGCATTTCTGGTGTCCATTTCAACAATCTCATTCAGCTCCTCACCCTTATATAACTGAGATGAGTGGTGGCTGCATCACAGCGCTTGACTGCCAATCAATGAGATCAATGTAATCTGATGCCTCAAAATAAACTTTTGGTGGTATGCATGCCCATACAACATCACAACATTACCAGAAGACGAGTGTCTGGGTGGACCATGAAAGAATATCTTTGCAAAGAAGATTAAACTTTAATCTTCAAGTCCTATTCCAAGTACTGGCTGCATTCAATTATCTTTAAAATGTTTTTAGATTCAGATATAATAGGCGGATATCGTTTGATTGTAAACCAAGAGGGCCACACACTTTTACTACAAACTTAGGTAACTTTCAGAGTTGGAGACTGGGTACGTTAGTAGCAACATACAAATGCAGAACTCTGTTCGCTAAAGTAAGCCATCTTGAGTCTGATATGTTTCCTGGATTCTTACGTGCTAAATCTTCAGGGTAAGACCTAGACATACCAGCCTGACACATATCCCTAAAATATTTCTGGTCAGTGCTTAAGACGTTGCCATCAACTTCCAGAAAGATACTTGTAACTATTTTCAAACTCAATACTGGAAGATCTTCATAGTTCCACAGGTTTTAACCAATTAAACCACTAAAATTGTTATGATCTGTCGTCGTACCATTAATTGGAAGCATAATTTTTCCTAGAAGTAACTTGTTTAGGTGGAGAAGGCAGATTAAAACTGCAACGGTTTTTATGCACTTTTTTTATTAAGTGTACAACTCTTTTAACCTGCCAGTAATAGTTGCTGCTCATCACATCTGATAACCTTCAGAGATTCCATATTTATTCTGTTCGTGTTGATGGACTCCAGAATTGCCTTTAGATTGTTTTCCCCAGATCCACTTAAAGACTTTATATGTTCGAAATATTGACTGCCCAGTTCTTCAGCCATAGATAGGCGTTTTTCTTCTTGTGGTAACATTTTTTACCTGTGGATCCCTTAGTTATTGTTACATCCACAGGGAGTGGTTGGCGGTTGGTAGGCTTGTCATTAGGCCCGCGTGGCTGAGTGATGACTCACTGTTGTTTACAGTACTATGGGTTTTAGACAATTACACATTTTGGTTAATATAGGATTAATGTAGACTTATTGCGGATGCCTAAATGTTGAAAGAATGTTCTGATGTTTTTCTAGACTTCGTTTATAATTTGTAGCAACTTGAAAGTTTAAAAAACACTCTGGACTAAAAGTTTTAAAAAATCATAAAAATGTCATATTTATGCAAATATACTAAAAGTTTAGGCCTTTTGCGGAAGACCTAAATATTAATGAATTAGGCTGAAACTTTTTCTGAGCTTTATTTATAATGTGTGGAAGTGACTTTGCAACTTGAAAGATTAAAACACCTCCGAACAAAATATTCAAAAAATCAGTAAAACATCAAATTTTTTCAAAAATGCTAAAAGTTTAGGCCTTGTGCGGGAGACCTAAATATTAACGAATCAGGCTAAAATTTGTTGTGCTTTTATATGACCCCTAACCACAACTATTTACCAACTTGATTTTAAATTTCAGAAAAAAGTTTTTTTGATACACCCTAATCGATAGTAAGGGTCGAATGCTTACCAGCCTCTCAGTGACAAAATTGTACACCTAGGCCCTTACTGTCAAAGCCTACCAGTTTTTCTTCTAAGTTTTGACTTTTAAACCTTTACTCTTAACATTAAACATTTTGTTTTGGTTTAATAAATGATATATGCGTGATATATAAACCTAAATTAAAAAAAAAATTAATTCCTGAAACAGCGAATGTATGCTGTCTTAACCACATGCAAAGTGTAAATGTTTTTATAGTGCTAAATCCTATTCTAATTTCCCAACTGTTTGCCCTCTCTTAACTCTCTCTTTCTCCCTTAAACAGTGACTCACAGAACACGGTCAAACGTTTTTACGACATTTCCGAACGGGCAAGTATACTCATGCAAGACTACCTAAAATGCGTTTTTATGACATCGTCGACAGCCAATAGTTTTAAATAATGTCCGGCGGTATTAGGGTTTACACAATGGCCAATCAATTCAAACCATAAGGATACAGATCAAATACAGCAGGCCAAACGGTAGAAGATACTGGAAAAGAACAAAGAAGAGTCTGCGGAGAATTTCCATGACTGGCCAGAAGGAGGTTGGGAAACAGAAGAATACACAAACCTAAAACTTAGTGTTGCCATCGAGACACGAGACGAGACGAGGTCGAGGCAGTCCATTTGCAAGTTAAGTCGAGATAGAGATGGCTGTAGGAGAGATCGAGACGAGACACGAAAAAAATAAAACTATCTCAACTTTTACAGGGTTTGAAATGAGCGGTATCCTTTCGCAATTTGCGCCACAAGATCACTCTTTATCCTTCCAAAATCAAATTAGCTTCGCAGCTCAGCAATGCAACTCTTTTAAACAAGCTTTTGAATCAGCATATTTGTGATGTCCTAGGCGGGGACACACCTAAGCCCAGCGTGGGCACCAATGGTAATAAAACATACGGACTACCAGACTGTAGGATACAGCTGATCAGACAACGAACTTCCTGTTTACTTCTCTTTAAATACAATTGTAACAGGAAGTCATGTGATGCAACTTAATACTATATACAATTATGGAATACCCTATTAGTAGTTAAGGGGTATCTTGGTAGGGTTAATATATTGACATGAAATTGATGGCTGCCATTGTGGAGCACACAAGTGACGACTGCACAATGCAGCGAGCGAAAAAAAAAAACAGAAAAAATAATCTAAGCCTAGCTGGAAATAAAATTATGATTACGAAGGCAAGATGTATTTTTTTAGTGCACTACCTATTTTTAAAGAAAGATACATAATTTTTTGCTTTCGAGGAAAATCTAAACACTATTTTTGAAAGCTGTTTTCACAAAATAAAGAACTGAAGATGTACATGGTTAAGCAAAAAATTAAACATTACTAAACTGGCTGAAAACTTGCCAGTTTTAAATTTCTGTTTTGATTTTTGGACCAATTTACAATAAATTAAATTAAAATTTTCAATGTTTTGTTTTAATTATCGTAGCCTTTTTTAGTTAATTTTCTTTTTGCAGCAACCATTTCTGCAGCTGAAATGCTACAGTTTAAAAAGAACTATCATTTAATTCATATGCAACGGATTACAACAACAAAAAACGAAAAAGTTGTAGCCAACTGGTAATTTTGCCAAAAAAAACTACAAATTGAGCTTGTCTGAAGCTCTATGCAGTCTCTTTGAACGATGAGCATTTTGAAGTTGTGCTGCAATATCAACCTGTGTTGGTGATAGCACAACTGTGCGTTTATTGGGATTCGGTTTCGCCTTTTTGTTAGCATGACCTGGCTTCGGTGGTGATTGCTTAGCGGATGGTGACGTAATAATCGATGGAGATTGTGACCTTTCTGACTTCGAATTTCCTTCAAGAGGGGCGCTGGTACTAGCCAAATGTGATTGGTTAATTACGTTAGCAGACTCATCCTCTTCGTGTGTGTGTGGAGATTTCCTGCCACCTGGTGACATGCTAGGCAAATTCTCAGGTGATTTTTCAAGCTGTTAGATTGGTGGTTTTGAGCCCTCGGTTACAGAAATTGACTTTCAGGATTGGCCGAGAGATCGACGCTCAGGAACTAAGTCAGCGGAACTTGGCTTTTCACGTTGCTTGTCGCAAAAAGACATACGTTTGAAATTTGAGTGATGTTGCTCATTATTCACGAAAGAACTACTGCTTTTCGCCGTCCGGATTAGTGTGTTTGTTGGCTGCTCTGGATAATCATTTTCGGTGGTATGTAACCTTAGCTGTTCGTGATGTTTGCGAATCGTATTACCGTTAGTATCAACGATAGTATAGGAATGATTACTGCATATTTGGTTAACAATACCAACTGACCATTGTCTATCATTTGTCATTGAAAAGTCACGATACCAAACCTTCTCACCTATTTGATAAGTTTTCAACTCACGATGGTGGGTGCTCTGTACTTGTTTTAATTGTTTTGTTTTAATTGTTTATGGCGAACGGCTGCAACAAATCTAGCCGAGACTTTAATTCTCGGTTTAAATATAATTTTCTGGGTGTTGCTTGCGTGGTAGCGGAGATAGTGATTCGTGCTGATAACAAGTAAGAATTAATGCTCTCTTGAATAGTAGACCCCTGTCGCCACGTGGCCTTGTAGACTCTCTTGAAATTACGGACGTATACTTCATCCAAACCGTTGGTCCAAGGCACAAAACTTGGCCCGGTCATGTGCCTAATTCCATTAGACTTTAACTAATTTTGGAATTCTGAGCCCAAAAAGTGGGCAGCATTGTCCGTAACTAAGCTGTCCATTAAACCATATAAAGCTATATGATTGTTAAAAACGTCAATGACACGCGTGGACGTTGTTGACTTCATTTTTTTAAAGGAAGTTTTGAATGTGCGTCTACTAGAATGAAAAACATGTAATTGTCCATCGGCCCGAGAAAATCAGCGTGTAAGCGATTATTTGGCTTTAGTGGATATTTCCACGTATGCTTAGGACCAGACGTTTGAGTATCTTTATACTCTTGATAATTTTGGCATAGTTTGACTTTATTTTCAATGTCCGATTCAATCTTAGGCCACCAGATTTTTTTTCTAGCTAAACTTTTCAATTTAACTATGCCTAAGTGAGCACTGTGTAGATCTTTCAAGATTTGTCTCCGCAAGGCCGTCGGCACCAGGACTCTATACCCCCAAAATAAGGTTTCGTTTTCGACCGAGATTTCAGCACGACGTGTGAAGTACGGTAACAGATCGGGAATTTCGCATTTATCAGGCCAGCCATGGTTCACATAATGATAAACTTTTGAAAGGATTTTATCACGTTTACTTTCAAGAATGAGTGTCTCGTTTAAAACTGGAAGATTAGAAATAGTTTCTAAAGCAAGAATATTGTACTGCTCTTCTGCTTTCTCGAATTCCTCGGCATTTGGGAGGGCAAGGCTTGATAACGCGTCGCTGTCAAATTAAGTTTACCAGGAATGTGTTCGAATTCGTAATCGTAAGCATTAAGCATTACTGCCCAACGCTGAACCCTGGCAGCTGCCAACTGCGGTATTCCTTTTTTAGGGCCAAAAATCCAAACTAAAGCCTTCTGATCAGACTGCAGTATGAATCGCTGAGCATAAACGTATTCATGAAACCGTTTCACTCCCCAAGCCATGCTGAGAGCTTCCCGATCAAAATGCGAGTAGCCCCTTTCCGCTTGAGTGAGCTTACATGCAGCGAAAGCTATCGGCCGTGGTTCACAGTTTTTCATGACATGCATAAGGCACGCGCCGACTCCGTAGGGTGAGCCGTCACAAACGAGTTTGAGCTTTAATTTCGGATCATAATGAACCAGAACTTTTGATTTAAGAAATAATTCTTTTACTTTACTCACGGCTTGGTCGCATTCTGCCCCCAAACCCACTTCACACTTGGGCTTAACAAACGTGTTACTGGTGACAGAATATGAGCGAGATTTGGTAAATATTTTGAGTAATGGTTTACAAAACCCAAAAAGATCTGTAGCTCTTGAATACATGTTGGGTTAGGAGCGTTTGTGACTGCTTCGATATCCTGAGGGAGTGTATGCAGGTCTTCGGCATTTATCATGTGGCCTAAATATTTGCACTTCTCGATCCTAAGTTTGGCTCCTGCATCTTGTAAAGCATTTAACAGTTTATTTAACGATTCGTCATGCTCCCCCCTTCCTGCTCACCAGGATGTCATCATAAAACGGGAGACATTTTGAGATTTTACTAGTGACTTGAGTCATTACCCTCTGGAAAATTCCAGGACTGGACGCTAGGCCCAGGGGTACGCGAAGCCATCTAAACAAAACCAGGGGTGTATTTATTGTCAAAACTTCTTGTGACTCTTTGTCTAGTTCATTTTGCAGAAATGCATCCTTAAGATCGATAAGAGAAAAAGTGTCACTGCCTGCTAATTCACTGAATAATTCTGCAGCCGTGGAAACAGGATAGTGGTCGACTTCGAGTTGAGGGATCATGGTGGCTTTATAATCACCAATCACTTGGATTTGCCCATCTGCTTTGTGAACTATGATGATCGGCGTAGACCACTGAAAAGTTTTCACAGGCTCTAGAATTCCAAGGACAACCAATCTACGAATTTCTTGGTTAACCTTTTCTTTAAGTGCTAACGGAACTGGTCTTACACGACTATACACAGGCTTGGCATCAGGTTTTAAATGAATTTTGGCTTCAAAATTCTTAAACTTACCCATGCCTTCAGAAAATAACTCCGGGAAACCCTTCACTATTTCGGAAGTGTCAACTGGCGTAATGCTAGTTTTAATTTTCTTAACACTTTTCTTAGGTTTTACTTTCGTTTATAGGTCGTAAAAAGGATGGAAACTAACTCGAAAAATAGAAAGCCAATCGTTTCCCATTAATGCAGGTTTTTTATAATTTTGAAACTAAAGCATCCAAATGTTCAATATGACCTTGCACTTCAAACTTCAGACTTACAGTGTAAATCGTGTTCTCAATTCCATCAGTGTATGAGTAAAACTCAGTCCGTACTCAATACACTCATACACTGATGGAATTGAGAACACGATTTACACTGTAAGTCTGAAGGGTGAAGTGCAAAAGGCATCAAAAATATTTTTGATGCCACTCAATAGGGATAACGGATGCATATGCCCCATAATCAAGTTCCATTTCTAGCTTAACACCATTTAGGCAGACTGGCATTTTCCATTTATGGATTTTCATAGAATTAATTACTACTATTATTTTGTTGGTTTGTAGGGGAATTGAAATCTGGTCCGCAGTCTGACTCAGTCCAAGAGTATTATTTTTCAGTACAAGATAGTCGTTGTCTGAATTGTTATCAGACCCGGAACCAGACTCTGAATTTCGGCTTCAACATCCTGGCCTCCTTCACTATCATTTTCACTATCGCGTTCGAGTTTGTTGACGCGTTTTTTATAGCTATACTTTTGTTTTGTGTTCGGCCTAGCCTTAAAATTTGTGCTAGAACTTGCTTTAGGGTGGTCGAGTGATTCAAAAGTTCTATTCGAATGACTAGCTTTTCGGCACACGGCTTTTAAATGGCCGACAGTGTGGCATCGGCAACATGTATAGTCTCGATATTTACAACGTGTTTTCACGTGGCCATTTTTGCTGCAACAATAGCAAATGAAATCCTTAGTGGATTTAGGCCTACTTGAAGTTTTGCTCGATTTTTTAGCTACGTAGTTAACAGCTCTAGAATGGCTTCTCAAAACGCTTTGGTCTGTTTCAGCAGATTCTAAGGATAAAGCTAAGGATGTTGTAGCCTTTAAATCCAGAGTCTGCTTCACCAACTCGCGTTGAATGACTTCTGATTGGATCCCCCCAATTAAGCGATCCCTAATCATTTCGCTGTTAATATCTTTAATTTTAGCGAAGTCACAATACTTCGTCATTAGCTTTAATGCAGCTAAATATTCCCCGATACTCTCATCTGATTTTTGCGATCTTCTAAAGAATTTAACACACTCAGATACTACGGAGGGCACTGGCTGAATGTCATCTAAAACTTTTTTAACGAGCTCATCAAATGTTTATGAGTCAGGCAAATCAGATGAGAAGATATTCAGAATTCTATAAAACATTTTCTGGCCTACAGATGCCATTAGAAAATTAACTTGATTGGTTGCTGGTATATCTTCAGCTTTAAAAAATAACTAATTCGGTTGGAGTCTTTCTCCCATGTGTCAGACTCGCAATCGAATTCCGAAAATAAACCAGCGGTTTTAGACGAACCCATGTTGACGTCGTCTTCACTAT